>CABHPH010065534.1:0-23271 GCA_902168325.1 Peromyscus nudipes | reverse complement strand
CTCTCTCTCTCTCTCTCTCTCTCTCTCTCTCTCTCTCTCTCTCTCTCTCTCTCTTCATCCCTCCCTGAATCTCCGTGAGTGTCTCTCTTTGTCTTTTTTTTTACAATCATGCATGCTACAAACAAAATCGATTAGTTCTGGTCTGTTATGTCAGAAGGCTGTAAACTTACCATCTTCAAGGATGGAAAATTGCTCTGTGTCCCATCACTCAAAATATTTCCCCTTCCCTCAAAAAAATTCACAATGTATTTTTATGTACTTGATGATGAATGAGTTACTAGGAAAGTCTGGGCCTGTTGCCAAAGAAAACGTGTACTGTGTTCTTGGTATCAACAAAAGAGATTATTATAGGAAAGGCAGAGTCTAAAAGATAAGATGAGCCAATTAAATATCCACTGATAAAGAAGACTTTGTTTTGTGGTACTGCGATTTACCCCAACCTAGGCAACACTCTACCCAAACTATATCCTCTTCAACCTGAAGAAGAGGTTTTGCTTCTATGTGTGTGTGTGTGACTGCATGTGTACTTGTGTGTGTACGCGAGTGCATGCGTGTACGTGAGCATGCACTTGTGTGTGTGATTGTGTGTATGTGTGTGTGCATGTGCGTGTGTTCTGCACATGCCTGCCTGTCTGCTGGGGATTGAATCTGGGGCTCATAGGTAATAGACAAGTTAAGCAAATGCTTGACCACTGGATAATACCTACACTTCTTCTTTCCAACAGAACTTTCACTTAGAAATAATGGCTGTCCTATACTTACTGGAGTAAGTTAGTTAGCACTATGTCTGTTAGTACTTTAAAAAAAAACAGCATAATGTTTTATTGAGTATATACATTGAGCATTTGACGCACTGTATCAATAACTACTAGATATCCACAAGGTGGGGTTACATATTGCATTCCATATTTCAAAAGAGCTTTGAAATAATAACTGGCTGTTATGACTTCCTAGCCAGATGGCTTTGAGATTAAATGATAATAACCAAACTCTGTTAAGTGATATCTATATTTGATACTCCCAAGTAATTTATGCCTGTGAACTTATTTAGTCATATTGCAAATTTATCATGCTGATTACAGTCTTGCCCTATTGATATTATTTTTATTCTTATTTTACAGATCAATAAATGTATGTTCATGTCAGCTATATAACTTGTCTAAATTCCAAAGTTAGTAAGCTGAGCAACCAATATTCAAAATCTAGACAGTTCAGACAAAAAGCCATATTTCTAAGACTATGGAATGACCAGATTCCTAATTTATATTTGCAACATGAAAGTAGGCTGCCAGTCATCTCACTGTGTGGAATCTGCATTGGAAATAGATCGGCTTCACCTAAGAGACTGAGAACTTTAAACCCACTTGGGTAAGTAGGAAACACTTACACAAGCATTGACGATAAACATTAGACACATATGTAATAAATACATGATAAAAAATAGCCACATATGTAAACAACATGTTCACATATATTCAGGGGACTTCTAAGCTGTCTGAAATCAAATTATAGCCCTAGGATTACTCCTCTAGGTCATGTGTCTTTCAGTGTCTAATCGAGGATGCTGGCACCTCTATCAGCCTGAATAAATTCATCAAGAAAGTAATTCCATGGCAAGGGTACCACGCCATTGTCGAGTACAAAAGCAATCCTGACTTCTTTTACTAATGCTCATCACTATCTAAAGATAAATGTGTGGTTGTCAACATATGATGCTATTTATTTATTTCCTGTTTAACAAGTGGATTTATTATTGTCTTTTTCTTCCATGGACTCATATCATGGGGGAAAAACTTGTTGTTCCAGGTCCAACGCTGTCTTTGGAACAATCATCTAGGACATAATAATCAGCTCACAGAGGCTGATGTTTGCTGTGACTTTGTCCTCATCTGATCACTTATAAGCTGAGGAGACAAGAGCCAACTAATGGCAACAATTAAGCCAACCTTGTTATACAGGAATCACCATTACTGGCTTTAATAGCTCTTGACATTTCTTGCTGAATGTTTGCAAACTGAAGTGGGTTTTCTGTGAGTACCAGTGTGCACTCCACCCTGGATACCTCCTCCAAGCTCTTTTGCAATTGGTGCTTAAGGAAGTGATATGTGACCCCATTCTGGCCAATGCCATGCCAGGAAGGCTTGTCAGGGGGCGGTCTGTTAGAGCTTATGCTGGTTAGGAGAGGAGTGAGGGAAAGGCAGAGTTTCTGTCTTGCACCTTTTTTTTTTTTTTTTTACATCAGAGGAGTATCCATAGCACTCGCTCAGGCAGCTTCCAACCACAGCGGCTGCCACTCTGAGGGCAGAGCTGACACAGTGAGTGTGGCCGATCCCAGAGACATGTTTCCCCTTGGGCTCTTGACGGACGGCTCAGCTCTTGGACCCAAAGAACCTCTGCACTGCTTGTTATGTCCAATAAACATCCCTCCTGACTCCAATCGGTTCAGACAGTTTTCCTAGTTAGTTGCTGCTGATACGCCAAATAAACAAGTACTTGCTGGTCAGTTCAAAACCTTAGCCAGTCCAGAAGCCAGCTCACGTCTGAATGTCCTCTATCCAGTAGAAACAGGTGAGCTATGGGTCTAATTACCAAATAAATATAATAAAATTTAAAGTAAACACAATCCCAGGCAATTTATAAAATGTACAAAACAAATGTCCCTCTTAAAAGAAAAAGAAATAGAGCTGGGTTAATTTCCCTTTCTGGCTTTTGGCATCATGCCATGCCCCAAGGCCATCCCTGCCAGGCCTCATCCATTTGTTTATCTTTTTGGAGAAACGCACTAATGGGGGGAGGGAGAGCACCTTTCTGCCTTCTTTATGTCTGAGTACAGCTGTCCTGGTTATTTCTGAAATAGAAATTTCAGTTTGCTTTTCACAAACACGAAGCTATTCTAAAGGAGTAGGTTAGGTACCTTTGAGAATCACAGCATCTCTGTTTGGAAAAGCTCCAGGCCCCTTCTGGGAATTAGCTCATTTGTTCTTACAATATCCCTAGAAGGGATTCTGTGTTTTTTCCGCGGTAAGTCACTCCTCCACGAATCCTTGACAGATAGGTCATTGCTGACTAACTCTGGTGTGCTTGACTTCGGCTTTCTTGCTCCATAATCTGTGTGAGAAGAGAACACAGTGAGGTTAGCTGGTTATGCTGGCCACTCACCGTGTGCTGGGGCTCTGGCTCTGGGGCCTGGCTCCCCGACTTGGTTTACCTGGGGCTTTTGATCAGAAAAGCACCTTGATGCAAAGCAGGCCCTTTGATCCTGTTAGACAACATGCCCTGGCGATGCTCTAGTGAGCAGGGCCAGGAACCGCTGCCAGGAACCCAGGGCGAGGATGGGACTCTCTTCTCCAGCTGCTCCGGTTCATTCAGTCTTTCTAGGGACATGCTGGCACATGGAGGCATCTGTCAGACCTGCTACTTCCTTGTCCCTTCGCCCCTTCTGTGTCTTCCCCTTTGCTAAGAGATTCTAATTCCTGTTCTAGCTCATCTCACTTTTCCTCCCCGTCTGAGAAGTTGTTTCACTGACTCATTAAGATAAGATAGACCTCATTCAGTGGCTTCTCAAAGTAACTGTTAGACGAGCATGTTACACCAGAGCACTATAGTAACCTAAACTGTCTGATGTCACTCTCTACCGTCGACGGCTTATCTCAGGTTAACTCAATACACATGGTGTCACAGGACACGGGAAGCTAGTCTAAAATCAGAAGCTGGTATTTAAAACAATACGTACTTCAATTTGCATGCACGATGTTCACAAAATCAAGAAATCCTCATTTTCCATTTTCTGGCAAAAATTAAACCCTTGTTTTAAAATTTCATAACATCTATTAAAATTTCTGTCTCCAGATGAACTCTCTCCAAAGTCACCAATCTTCTGTCCTGTCCTGTCACCGGACACAGAACATTATTAAACTCTGTCAGTGTCTTTCAGTGATTGAAAGTCACTTTAGACAGGACTGAAAACGCCTCTGTGGCCTGGCCTGTGCCTTCCTCTCCAGCCCCCTACAGTGTAGCTTTCCCAGTCTCTGGGTGTGTAACATCACGTGTTCCCCTCACCGATCCAGCTGTTCATTTCTTACATGTAAATGAAGATTGTATCCAGAAAAGTGTTTTTTTTTAGAATGGGATTTTAAATTAGCATCTGTATGTATGTTCATATGTAAGTATACGCATGCACACATCTGTGGAATTTATGTAAAGTAGGTTTTCCACAAAAGCTGGATGTTTTTAATAGTATTGGTTGCATTAATAGTATCACAGGTTTTTTTTTTCAATACTACCCATGTGCTGTAGACCAGATCTGGAGTATCCACCAAAGATGGACTGATGGAAAGCTTGGTCCCTAGCCCATGAGGCCACTGGACAGGGTCTATTAGGAGGAACTTCTGTTACTAGGGTCATAGCTTTGAAGGAGATATTGGGACCCTGATTTTTCCTCTTCCTGTCTCTATTTCTGGCCATCATGAGGTGAAGAAGCCTTTGTTCCAGAATTTGGACATGTTGAACTCTGCCATCACAGGCCCAAATCCAGTGACAGGGTTATGCAAACATGGACTCCAGAAACAAGAGCCAAAATTAAAGATGTGATCTTTTAAATCGATTTTCTCAGGTGTCATGTCCAAGTGTCAGAAGCATGATGTGCCCTATCATAGGGCAGCATGCGTACTCAGACTTAAGCGTTACACTAAGATCACAGTCATCCAATAACTGCCAATGTTTTCTACTTCCCAGACACACTCCTGCTGAACATGGCTTCCCTTGCCTGCACAGCTCACAAGTAATTCAATTTTAAATACTCTGGCCTTCAGCTTGACATAGAATGAGAATGACTTCAAATGACTTCAAAACATCAATGTAGTCATATGTCTTAAACATTTGAGAGGTTGGTTGTCACTGGGGACGTGGTGGAGGTGGGGTGTGAGTTGAAGAGAAGAGGTGAGTCTCAGCGGTCCCCCAGCCCAGAAGGCTCTAGTTCACCTGCAGCCTCTCTTTCCCCCCACCCTCAGGAAACTGTATTTACAAACAGGAGGAAATGCAGCTGATAGTTTAGGCTTCAGGTAGGAGGACCATTTTTCCAATTGCAAGTACCCACTGGAAAGAGCAGCGATTTCTGCATGTGCCTCCCACTCCAATCTGCATTGTCTCTCATTTCTTTCTTTTTTTAATTTAATATTTTAAGCCAGGGTCCCATGTAACCCAGACTGTTTCGCACTCACTTTGTAGCGAAATCTGACTCAGAACTCCAGATCCCCCACTTCCTAACTTCTTCAATTCTGTGACAATAGCACCTGTGACCATGCTTGTCTCTTTTCACTTCTTGAGACAAAATATCACTCAATTACCACATCAGCCTAGCTTTAAAGTACTTGTGTAGCCCAGGCTGCCCTTGGACTAGTGATCTGGTCTCAGCCTCCCATGTGTTTGGATTACAGGCCTGTACCACCAAGCTTGATTACATTGTCTCTCAATGTGACTTCTATCTCACTTATCTTTAAAAGTGAGCTGTGCTTTACAGGCTGATGGTGACATCACATTCAACACCTTAAAGCAGTTCCAAACGGCAGCGTGAGAATTACTTAGGCTGATTTTTATTTCTTTAAAACATTTGCTGTGTGCACGTGTGCACACGTGCACATACAAGAGGATGCTAGCCACAAAGACACACGTGGAAGTGAGGTCAACACGCAGGAGCCAATGCTCTTCTTCTGCCATGTGGATCTTGGCTCAAATGCAAGCAGTCAGGCTCCGTGCCTTTTACCTGCTGACCCATATCACCAGCTCCATTAAGCTACTTCCCAACCACTGATTTCATTTATTATTTTGTCATTTGGGGTGGCTTGCCTGAATGTATATCTGTATACTATGAACATGCTATGCCCCCTGAAGGGAGAAGGGGTGTCTAATCCACAGTGAACAGAGGTACTGCCGGTTGTGAGCTGCCTTGTGTGGGTTCTGGGGATTGAACCTGGGTCCTCTGGAAGAGCAGTCAATGCTCTCTGTCATTGAGCCATTGTTCCAGCCTCTAGGCTACTTTTAAAAAATGTAATTCCTGTTTAAATTAGAAAAGAATTTTCATACAATATATTTTGATCATATTCTTACCCCTCCCACCTCCTCCCAGATCCTCTCCATTTCTTTACCCATACAACTTCATGTTCTGTCTCTCTCTCTCTCTCTCTCTCTCTCTCTCTCTCTCTCTCCCTCCCTCCCTCCCTCCCTCCCTCCCTCCCTCCCTCCCTCCCTCTCTCCCTCTCTTTCTCTCTCCCACCCTCCAATACAGATTTCCAGAGGTAAGTTGGGGTCAGGCGGGATCCAAGTTTCTGCGATTTTAGACAAATGCTCTAGGTAGGTACATTTGGGATAGAAACACAGGCATCAACTTGAGAAAGGAAAGTAGGAAGGAAGAGAGTGGTGACTATGAGGAATGTGATATGTGTTCTGTACGTAATAAAGGCTGGAATCCAAGCTCCAATTCACCCAGCAGCCAAGAAAACAGGGATGTATCATGGATCTCAAGGTTTATTTATTTATTTATATTTATTTATTTATTTATTTATTAGCTGAAACAGAACAAACAATTCCCGAAAGTTGTGTGTGAAAAGACAAACTTGTTCTAAGAACTAAGCTGGAGAGATGAAAGTTTGCTTAGCACTCACCCTAAGAACAACAAGCAGTGGACCCAATACGTACCCAAAGTTAATTTAGCAGAGGCTCCTCTAAGACTTAGTCAAGGAAGTCTGCTATTGGATGAAATGAGTTCAGTACGGCGGACTTCATTTAGAAACTGATGCAGCAGTTTATAAGTATTGCTCTCGTGTGAGCTAAGCTGTGCGGTGAACCGAGAGAGCCTTCCTAAATGGTGAGCCTACCTTTGAGGCGGTCTTATTAGAATTTCAGCACTCTAGGCTCTCTGGGGAGAGACCTCATGGCATAAAATGAGGAAAGAGTTGCTCAAAGAACATGATGGGGATTTTACCCTAAAACTGGCCAATAATATCGGCTGTAGAGCCTGGGACCTATTTACTATAAATTTCTTTTTCTTAACCAATTCTTATTTTTACATTTGGTCACTAACATCAAGAATTAAATTTTCTAGCAGGTTGAATTTTTTTACTCCCTTAAGCATAATTTGGTGGCTTATTAAACTTTTAATATGTGCTAATTCCCAGAGTTTTGTGGTTTAGGGTGCATATGTCTGTGTTCTTACTCATATATGTGAGCAGTTATATGTAGAGAGTGAGTGAAGTCCTGTGGGAACATGGATGGTTTGATGTGGGCATGGCCACGTCAAGGACCTCAGTGTCTCAGACCCATGAGAAATGGTAAAGTCCTCCCTGGGTGAGGCTCAGTGAGATGGCAAAGTCTTCCTCTCGTCCATGTGCAGACGGTGGCAGGGTGTGCAGAAAATGGCCACCTTAGCTTTCTTGCCTCTATCTTTACTGCCTGAAGATTGCTCCCCTATGGACGGCTCCTACCAAGATTAGCTAAGGCTAACTCCTTGTTCAGCTGTAAGTAACAACTGTGCATCCCTGTATATATGCATGTAATGGCCCCTCCTTATTCAGCTATATGTAACAACCCTGCATCCCTGTTTATCTGTATGTAATAGCCCTTCCTCCTTGTTCAGCTGTATGAAATAACCACACCTCCATGTTCAACTGTATAAAATAAACACATTGAGCTTCCGGGGTACTGCAGCTTCTCCATGAGTGAGCCCAGCTTACCTGATCCCAGCTTTTCTATGTGTCCATGCATTTTTTTCCTTTTCTCATCCCCTCACCTCCCCAGTGAGGTCAATTCCTGAAGTCATGCAGAGTGCAGCGGCTCACCATATAATTTTTAAAGACGGGATCTCCTAGTGAACCTAGAGCTCAAAACAAATTGGCTAGACTGGCTGGCTTCTAGACTGATTCTGGGAATCCATCCGTCTCTCTTCCTACTCCAGGTCTCGAACACTGGACAAACACACAAACCCTGCTCTGCCCAGCCTCTTAGGTGGGTGCTGGGATCCAAACTCCGGCCCTCATGCTTGCACAACAAGAACTTTACCTGCTAAGCTGTCTCCCCAGACTCCCTCCTTGTGTTTTAATATTTTTATTTTACTGGAGGTTCATTGATTTTACTATACTTCTACCTCCTTGCTTTGTCCTTTAGTTTGGGCCATTCCTGCTATTTTCTTTACTTTCAACACACTGTCTCTTCCTTTGTATTTATAACGTAATACTGCTTCAGAACTTTCCAGTACAAAATCAGTCCTGCAACTCAGCGGCCTGGAAAACCCTGCCTCCTCTGTACTTTGTGCAGGGACTGAGGCGGCACAAAGCCGCTCACGATGGACTTCAGGGCAGTGTTTGCATGAGGCAGGGACAATCCTGTTCTACTTCTGTAGCTAGGTAACAGCCCCACCTACACCTGCTCAGTTGATTTCGAAACTTGAGGTCTTTATCAAGACGGTGGCTTTACATGGCCAAATGACAGAGATGGCAGGAAGAGAAATACTGAGCAGTTGCCTGGGAAACCAGCCACGCATCCAGCCTCAGTGTCCCCACCATTCGCCTTGGAGCAAATCTGACTCCCGTCATGGTGGTCCGTGGTCACTTAAAAGCTGAAGTTTCTTTTAGTTCTACAGAATTTCGTTTATTGCTTTGCTCTCAGCTATGGTCAGGAGATTCACAGCTAAATGTACATTTTAGAAGAGCAGCTCATAAACCCATGAGTCCTAACTTGTGGTGCATCACGTACATATTTAAAATATTTTCCCTGTCCTAAACTTTCTATTGAATGTGATCTAGAAAACAACATCAACAACAAAACATCAAACAAACAAACAAAAATTAACAACAGCAACAAAAACCATCAGTTTATATCATGATTCAAAGAAGTGAGATATAATAATTAAAAAAAAACACGTCTAAGTATTTCCTTTAAAAGTTTTATTCATTTTTGCTGGACAGTGGTGGCATATGCCTTTAACCCCAGCACTCGGGAGGTAGAGGCAGGTGAATGTCTGAGTTCAAGGCCAGCCTGGTTCCAGAAAAAAAAAAGTTTACTCATTCTTAAGCATGAATCTACACTTCTTGTGAATAGCTCATTTTTTTTTCTAAAGCATTATCCTTAATTTTAATACCAAAAATAAATATCAAATATTGAATTTATCAATAAAATAACTTTGTATTGAAAAGGATCTTTCAGGCCATCTAGCTTATAACAGGGCCTTTCAGACACAGCATCAGAATCACCTAGAGGCTTCTTGTTAAAAGGCAGCTTTCCCAGCCCCACCCCAAAGCTGCTGCAGCAACTGGGCTGGGTGAGGCCTGCTTTGCATTTCTGACAAGCACAGAAATGCTGATGACACGGTTGGTCAGAAGCCACGAGCACCATGACAGTGCCCAGTTTATTGAATCAGTATAAGAGAGGAAACAGAGCAGAGCACGGGAACCATGGTGGGGAAGCAGGGAAAAGAGAGAAACGAAGCCCCCACAAGTAAGGAATCCAAATCTGGGCAGGGGCCACCGTGTTGTTTTGAGAAATGATCTCATATAGCCCAGGCTTGTTTCTAGTTTACCTTGTACACTTGATTCTCCTGCCTCTTTTCTGCAAGTATTGTGGTTACAGACAGGCATCAACACAGCCAGCAATATTTTGTTTTTATTGTTTAAAGATAGAAACACATCCACCACACACACACACACACACACACACACACAATGTTCTATGCATATATGGAATATGTCTCTCATTTTAATGACGTCTCAGAAATGACAATCAGAGCTTCCTCTGGCTCATTTCTCTACTTAATGTCCCACAGTGTGATTCCACTGAACCTGGAGCCTTGAACTGATTGATGGCACTGCTTCGCGGAAGCCACTGACGGCGTTTTGTCGCCCTGCCTCCAGCCTGATGGCCGTACAGCCTATTTTAGTCCCACTAGCCAGAGTGATCTTGGGAGAAGAGAAATTTAATCACATCATTCTTCTGCACAGAACCCTACAGCAGCTGTGTAGAAAATGTTTGAAGCCCTCGCGTTGCCTGCAAACTGGCTTCTGGCTGGCCTTCATACCTGGAAGCATACAGGCTGTGTTTCCCTGACATCCTTGCTTCTCCCTTAGGACGCTGAAAAACCTAGGACTTACTTCACATAGTGTTCGGAGTTTGCCTTGTTAAAGAGACCTGCTCATCCCTCAGTCCCCACCCTCTCCCCAGGCCATGTCCTCTTAGCATGTGCTACATATACCTTACTTGTAATGCCAATTACTCATCATGTAGTTCTCACAAAAGCTGGACTATTTGCCCAGTTTGGGGAACCACTCCATTCACCAGCCAGCCACTGTTTTCGGAACAGTCCATGGCACCCGCTAAGTGCTCAATACATTTTATGTGAATTGCTGGATATTTTAAGGTTTTTTCCTCAAAACATTTCATGGCGCTGCATTTAGAGTTAGTATTAGGAAATTCACCCCACACTTTTGAAAGTCCCGTTTCCTATGTTTCAGACACTGTATGACAACCACACCAGAAAAAAAGGAAATGCGCATTGAGGTACAGTAAGTTAAGTAAATAAAGTAGTTCGTCCACCCATTAGGATGGAAAAACAGGAAGAGGACTCATGACAATAACAAGGCCCTTCCTTCCAGGTACAGTATGTTCTCATCATGGAGTCCTATTCAGTCCAGATCAAACACGCATTGTAATCCTGTGGACCCCAAAGATAAACCCAGAACTATGCCACGTTTACTACATTCTCTTCACAATAAAGCAACCTGAGGAGTGAATGCTTCCTTCTAAGTTCAGTGAACTTTTCTTGGGAAAAATGACCAGCTACTCTGAAAACATTAACCCATCTACTTCACCAGCAAAAGTGGTCTACTTTCCCTACCCCCCCAAAGCTTCTGGAGTCTGGTTTCGGGGTTCTAATAGGCTCATTCTGCTTGGTTCAAGTCCTGCCTTGGGGGACATTGCACACCAATTCCAAATCAGAAGTCACTCCTGCCTTCTTCAGACCTCTCAAAGTACACTCATGTTGTGTTTGAATTACACAGTAATTAAAACACCATCTCCCATTTTCTTGGGGGGTGCCTTTCTCCATTTGCTAGGAAATTCCTTGAGAAGAATGCTCAGTGATTGCTCGCTATAACCAGAAAACTGTTCAATGAATATGCACAGAATACCATTGCCTAATTTAAATTCTGAAAATGTCTGTTTAACATAAATCCACTGATCCCATAAAAGGACTCAGCACTGGAATTGTGGTGCCAAATTTTGAAATAATAACAATATATTGAGTATGCGACCTTAAATAAAACATATCATCCGTAAAAATTATTTTGACTTCTGTAGCTGAAGTTTTCTCTGGTCCTGCCTAGCCCCACAGACCCCCACAGCTGCTTACAAAATAATCACTCAGAAGCTTATATTAATTAAAATTGCTCAGCCATTAGCTCAGGCTTATTATTGACTAGCTCTTACACTTAAATTAACCCATAATTCTTATTTATGTTTAGCCTAACATGGCTTGGTACCTTTTCTCAATTCTGCCTTCACATCTTGCTTCCTCTGTGTCTGGTTGGCAACTCCTGACTCAGCCTTCCTCTTCCCAGAATTCTCCTTGTCTGTTTATCCCACCTATACTTCCTGACTGACTACTGGCCAATCAGCATTTTATTTATCAACCAATGGGAACAACACATTCACAGCATGCAGAGCACCATCACCCATCAGACTCTTCTTCCTTTTTCAGTGTTTATGTTAGCATCTAGAAAACTTAAAGGCACATGTGTGGGCCTTTTTATAGTTCTACTGGATAAATGCCTGCCTTGTGAGGAGATTTCTCTTGCTCCATCACCCTCCTGCAAACTTCTGTCCATCCCATGTTCCTGAGCAGTGCATGGAACATGCTAAGTGCTCATGAAAAACAAAATGCATTACTTCAGAAAGGGTTCTTTCCTGTTCTAAGGAGTTTGAGGAGGGAGGGCATTTCTCTCTGGATTGACAGTTTTCTCTTTCCTTCAGTCAGATTGTTGTTTTGTCCTTAGGGCATAAGATTTTTGTACAAAGAAATACCAGAGAGAACAAAATGACTTTGCCCTGAGCAAACATGCTGGGTGTGAGTGCAGTGGAGCAAAACCCACATTTAAATCTGAGTACAACAGAATTATGGGAAGCTTTCTGTTTTCAAACACATTGGCAACACCGTGAATGAAAAGTAAACAACATACTCAAAAAAATGGCCAGTCCTCGATCCCTCCACCCGCCGCAACATCAGCCATCTTGACAGCCCTGTGAGTCGCCCTTAGCTGCTTTTCTTCTACTCCTCGCTGGTACTGTGTGCTTTAGGCAGTTTCTTTCCAGGCAAACACAGACTGTTTACTGACTGTAATCAAAATGACAGCACACTGTTTTCACAACCGAATGCTGGGAGTCGATTGCCTTTTCCACTTGGCAACCTGAGGACACTTTGGATCTGGGATCTCGGGGTACAACTTGTTTGTGTCCCTTCAAGATGGCGATGCTGGCCACCCCACAGCCACTCAGCCCCCACTTTGAGGTTTTAAATGTAGAAGATGGGAGGGTGGAGTTATCTACTCCCAAGTGGCGAGGCTTTGATCATTTCCTTCAGATCAGTGCAAGTGGCAAACCCTGCTGAGGGATGGGATGATTTGTGAAGTTCTGAATTGTGTGCTGTGTGATCCTTCATCAGCCTATGGCCAAGCACATGGGGAGGCATTCTCTGACA
This sequence comes from Peromyscus nudipes, assembly GCA_902168325.1. Taxonomy (NCBI): domain Eukaryota; kingdom Metazoa; phylum Chordata; class Mammalia; order Rodentia; family Cricetidae; genus Peromyscus; species Peromyscus nudipes. The sequence continues at coordinate 10,535 of CABHPH010065534.1, read as the reverse complement.
AGAATGTCCTGAGAGTAGATAGCTCTCACATCCCAGGGCCAGGTCACCTAGTGATGGTACACAGAAGGCCATGCAGCATGACAGAGTGGGTAACTTAACTCATGGCCTTCAGAAACGGGACTTAAGAAGGAGACCATGGGGGGCGAGGCATATATAGGTTATAAGTCAAGCAACCTGTGTTCTAGACTGACTATTCTCTGCTCTCACTTGCTGGGGTATATACTGAGGACTCAAAATCTCAGATATTTAGTGTCTATACCCAAAGAAGAAGGAAGAGAGAGAAAATTGGTTTTAATTTGGATGGCCCCTTTTACCTGTGAAAATTCTAGGTCTGTGTTCATCACGTCTGAAATGAGAGATGGTGAATATAGCTTTACCTGGTGTTCTCAACAAAGGTCACTGGATCCTGCTGCAAAAAATTTTCCTGAGACAAGAGTGCAATAGCTAGTAGAAGGTGTGTGTGTGTGTGTGTGTGTGTGTGTGTGTGTGTGTGTGTGTGGTGTGTCCGTCCTGGTTTTGAGATAATTTTAGTGAACTGGGCACTTGCCAAGGTCCTTTTTATTGTTACTTACATCTGCTTGTTGGTGAATAAATACTATGAAAGCCTTTTAGAAAACATAATTTTGAATCCTTTCTAGATGTAAACATTGAATATCTGCCTATTCAATTCTGTACAGATGGTTTTTCATGAAATTATATTATCAAATCCTCTTCTCAGGAATTCTATACAAATGACAATTTTTTTTAAAAAAACCTACAAAACATTAAGTCTGCTTTTCGGTGAAATATTGCTTAGTCACTTGGTTAAATCCCCTTAAAAGATAACCCCTTGAACTAAAGAAAACGTAAAAATGCGTTATCTTTGCAAGGATCAGAATTCAGGACCAAGAGAGTCTGCAACTTTTTTTCTTGTCATTGGGCCTTAACAGTGGCACTAAAATAGAGCAAAGAGACTGTGCGCATTGGCCTGATTTAGGTGTGGATGATGCCACTTACTGCAGTGGGAAGCCAGAGAGGAAGGGCTCCGCATGTAAAGACCAGAGGGATGCTGGTCATCTTTTGCAGACAAAGAAGAGCCATTATGCCACAGGTAAGTGAGATTTTGTCTCAGATAGAATTACAATGGCAAAGTGCTCCAAGGACATTAGATCGTCTCTCTATCTTCACCCTTCTAAAAACAAAGAACCCAGTAAGTAAGAAGTTGGTTGGAGCAGGCAGGAAGCATAGGGGGAACTTAAGAAGAGCAGAAATGAAAGTAGATATTTTACCATGTGCCAGGTATCCACACAGGATGTGGGTGATTCAGCATTCTGACTGAATTCTGAATGGGACACTGTGGTCACTTGCTCTCCAGGTGCCTACCCTACTCCACATTTTAAAAATTCATAGGTTCTTTCTTAGAGCTATTTCAGGTTTTCATTGATCGGAAAGTGTGGAAAGTTCCCACATCAAGAGCCCCTTCCTGTGTCTTAAATATTTAGTGTTCAGGGTTTTTAATCAGAAAGAAATTGAGAAAATAATCAGTAATAATTTCTTTTTTGCATAAAACTTCCCAGATAGCTTTCTTGTGTGAAGTTGACCGTCAAAAAATATTTTTTCTTTCTCATTAGATTGATCTCATATTGTCTAACACCAGTATCACTACTGTGCATGTAAGAAAATGCACATTACAATGATTTAGAATAGCTTTGGCATGCCAAATAAAAACCGTATCTAACAGGTGCATGGGAGGTAGCCCTAGTTTTCCTGGTGATATGTCTTGATTTTTCTATGTTAATTTGCATGAATAGCCACATCATGATTTGCATATGCTCTACTACTTTCCATTGACTCCTGAACTTTCTTTTTCAAAATGTACAAATGATATTGGATAGAAAGTTGAAATGCTCACCTCGTCCAAATTAAATTCATTCTTATAGCTGACACCATGTTGGTAGAGGGGAATGGGTACATCAAAAATAAGTGTATTTTCTACACTGTCAACTAACTAGTTTAAGGTGGCCCTTCTTTGGTCTTTCATTATTATTAATACCTCACTGATTTAATATTTGTAGTTCCACTGTGGATTACCCCACTATTTTGTGTGTAAAAGAAAGATACATCTTTTAAGGTAAGTAATCTAGTCCCAGTGTGTGAGTCCAAGTACTGTGCCAGAGACTTCCTGCATAAATCTGACTTTGAACATGGTAATGCATTCCCTGAGCTTCTCATAGAAACACCAACTACCTGCGTTGAAGGATAGATAGTCTCAACCTAAGATTCAGCAACTTTCTCTATATGCTGGTCACTAACTTGACCAACAGAATGTTAGGGGATGGATATGTAGCCCCATTAAGCAGTAGTGTTGAATGATGAGGACCCAAGTATGAGAAAGGGCGGATATAAACTGCTCTAAAGAGCAGAGCATGCTCTCCCCTCAGAGCAGACTGTGACAACCAACATCGAAAAGCACCTAAGGTGTTAACCAGGAAGTGTCTCTTTAAGGAGCTGAAAAGCTGACTCACCTGAAGAATGGAATACCTTTTTAGAAATATAGTTAATTATTAACCTACTTAGCGATTATATCAATTCCCTTTCTTCTCAGAAACACCACTTTCTGGAAAAAAAAATTTAACCAAGTGTTTTTGGCTTCAACTTTTTTTTTTTTATTGTTCTACAGAACCTGACTTTCTTCTAAACCTTCCAAGAATTACAGTTTCAAAACATTGAAAATCAAAGCATCTCATTGTAAGCTGGATGACTTGGATATTTAAAAGTGGTCAACAGAGCCACTCCTTTCTGATTATTTAAGACTTAATTCTCAAGACAGAAATTCATAAAGAACAGAATAACAAGGCTGGGGGATCTGTGATCAAGTGAGTTGAAGTTCACTGATGGTTACTGTCCAGGGTGTGCAACGGTCTATGTAAATATTTAATATAAACTTAGGTGAGGTCAACTTTCAGAGGTAAGGGTAAGAACTTACCTGTCTGAACTAAATATCAACTCATTTAGTTCCATTATCCCCTTTATAGGAATGGATATAAGTGCATTGTTTGTTATTCTCTTAGTTATCTCTAATGTCTTTATGTAACACATACCCAGTCATTAGCATCTTAGCATTGGAAAGCCATGGCTTTCAGCTCTCTTTAAGTTCTCTCAAGCCACACTTTTTTTTTTTAGCTTTACTTTATTTTCCCTGCCTTCTTTTGGTTAACTGATGTTAAAAATCTGGCTGTGTATTTCAAACATGTTTCCAGGGCTTTTAAACATACTTTGAAACCTAGACTTGACCCGGGAAAATCCAATCAAATTGGCCAAAGGAGCAGGCAAGCCTTGCCCTTCCAGTTACCCATCTGGTGTGTTCACAGCTGTGGGCTGGGCTGAGCAAGCCCCTGGCACCCAGCATGTTTCTGTATCTTTTTCCTTTTAGTTACTTCTTGTTGACTTTTCAACTAATGAGGTTTCACAAATCTGTATTTATTGCTTTTTTTTTCTTACTTTTAATTTACTGGCTAGGTTCTCATTCTAAAGACATGTATTGTAATCCAGTATTACTCGGGCTGTGTGAGAGTATACATAATGATTGTAAATTCTACTTTTGCTTCTTCCTCCAATACTGATTTGATTTATATCAATTTTTTGGTATATATATATATATATATATATATATATATATATATATATATATATAGTAGAGCCTAGTGCAACTGTTGGGAGCTGATGGTACAGAAGGACAGAAGGGTTTCTTGGGCTGGAATGGAGTTAAGTGGTAGAGCATGTGCCTAGTATGTTGGAGACACTAGATTCAAGCTCTAGTAGTACACACACACACATACACACACACACACACACACAAAGAGAGAGAGACACAGAGACAGAGAGAGAGACAGAGAAAGACAGAGAGAGAGAAACACACACACACAGAGAGAGAGAGAGAGAAAGAGAGAGAGAGAGAGAGAGAGAGAGAGAGAGAAGGGATTTACCTTCACTAAATAGGTACTAACATATTAATTAACTAATTGGTAACATGAAAGTTACTTGTAGGGCTTTGAGACTATATATGATTTAGGACGTGTATACACACAATCAGTGACATTGCAAAATTCGCAGCTAAAAGGTGCGTGCATTCCCTATATCTAAAGCTTTAAAAGATACATCTCAATAGCTTTAGCATAGAGTAGAAATGGGTGTGTTATAGGGAACCAACTAGCCCACCAGGAGCAAGATGTAAACAGCATGGGAAGCATTAACAGCAACAGCAACAACAAACAACAAAGGTGGTCACGACTCTAAAGTGATATGGCACTAGAAATGTCAGTGGGAAAAGCAGAGACCCAGGAGGGATTTGAAACGAAAGAGATGGCACAATAGTGGGCAGCAGGCCGGGGCTGCAGCTGCCCATGAGGAGTCTGGGTACCAACATGGCAGTGCTTCCACACAGGGTCAGTCGGTTTCTTCTCTATCAGGCTTGTTTTGTCTCTGGCAAAAACACTGGTTGGACTGGGGAAAGGGAGGACGCGACACGTAGAATGACCAGATTCTTCCTGTAGGTGTTTTCTGCGGACTGGGTCCTTTATCATGTGTAAATTGAAGTTGATACCCATACGGAGAGAGGAATTCTCTTAAAACTCTGGCTTCTTTTTTTTTTTTCTTTTTTTTTGCTTTTCAGAGAAACCACTCAATCCAACAGTCCCCTAGCTAGGACATGGCACTCTCTCCTTCTAGAATGGCTTGACAGGAACTTCCTGGATCCTTAGTCTCATCGTCAACAGCTTCACTAATTCCTCAAACCCACTTTGTCTGTACATAAGTCTGTGTCCCTTTCCTTGGGCTTTATCTGCTAAGGTCATTCCCACCATGGTCTCCTAGAATACTTGGGAACATCTTAAGTTAGACAGGAGACATTTCATAGAAGTAAATGTCACACACAGACATCAAGAAGTCAAAAAACTAAATAAATAAATAAGTAAACAACAAGTGACCAGTCCTCAGACAGAGGCTTAAGCCCACAACATGTGTACCGTTGAACCTTTTGCAAGAACATGCCAGTCACAATGCCACTTAGTAACAAGAATTGTGATTTAGTTAATTACTCCAACACAAACTCTTAGGAAAGTAAAAGTACAAAATGTTCTGCATAACTCAAGAATAAAGTATATTCTGACTACCAGGAGATTAAAATTCCCCAAAGAGAACTTCTTGGCAGAAAAATGACCCAAGTTATTTAAAGAGTGACATCCCATCCTTGAATTCACCCACCGACTAAAACAATATTAAATCACTCTTTAATTATGTAGAGACCATCATTTCTCTTACTTTGCTCCAGCGTGGAATTTGATCACATGGAGGGCTTCCTGCTTCAAATCTCAAAAAGGGCAAAAGTCTAACTCAATTATTATAAAAATAAGAGAGACTTTTAAAGGGATTTTTGAACTTTGGCAATCCCTGAAGATGCCCAAATATAGTCACATACATGTTTATCTGTACTCACTTTAATATTTCCTTTTAATTGTTCTTTATTCATACATTTTGGGAAAATTTTTCTTTCTATAATTTTCTTTAACTTCAAATCCAGAGTGAAAGAGATGGGGACCTAAAAAAATAATCTGTCCATAGTTGGCACATTGAAACTTACGTGTCCAGTTGAGTAGGTATTCACATTAAATTTTGGAGAATTCTACTGAGGTTCATGACATATTCAGATAAAAACTCAAACTTCAGAGACCCAGAGAGCCAGAGCCGATGTGGCAGTTCATAGAACAAAGAACCTCTCTGCCTTGTAAGGAAGAGAACTTTTATTATTGTTGCTCAGTTAACAAGGTGGAAATCAGTATTATTTTGCCCTGAACTTGGTGGCTACCATTTGTTACATCCCATTAAAGTGCAAAACAGAGGAATGTGCTAACTCCACCTCAAAGTGAGCATATTGTCAGTAAAGGTGACCTGTGAAAGTTGCTGATCAAACCGAGGCACAAATTTCAGTAACAGCAGTTCTGACTCTTTTCCTTCCCCAAGTTTCTGAATATACAAACGGGTAGGAATTCGGATGCCTTGTTGCATACTGGTTGCCTGTGGAAAGTGTCCCATGGGACAACATTCAAATAGGGGTAAAAACAAATTTGAATTGAAGTTAATCAAATAGAACCTAAAAGTAGTGGAAATAACTGTTTCTGATTTAAATTGTATTTCAGGAGCAGGTGGGCAACTGACCCTCATTGTTTTGTAGAACAAATAAAACAACCAAGTATACCAGTGCAGAAATGAAGAATATATTTTTAGATGACAAATGAGACATTGTCACCGAGTAAATTCACAAAGTTCCTAAGCATGAACGATAATAAGAAATAGTCATGTGCAAAGCCACTCAGCCACTATCTCATCATATGCTCATTTCGTTGGAAGAAAAAAAAATACATCATTACTTACTTGCATTTACAGATGGTTTCAGATAAACTTCACCCTGCAATTAAGAACTCACAGGAGCTAGGAAGGAGCTGGAGCCAAGAGAAATGACTAGCTACAGCAAGCTCAGTGTGTGTCCTGCTGAGAAATCTTACCCTCCAGTTGCTAAGCCTCCCAGCTCTCGGCCATCGGCTCTGTGCTATCCTGAGTCCATTAAGTCATCCTGGCTGCCATGAAGATGGAGCTGACAGCCCAGTTACTGGAGTCAGTTTAAAGAGGCCCAGGGTGGTTGAAGGAAAGGATTAGGAGGCCTGGGGTGCTGAAAGGTCACCCCAGCTCTAGCTCCCAGAGATCCCTGTAGCACACAGCTGTCAGGAGTACGACGCTGCACTTAGAGAGTCTTTGGGGAGAAGCAGGCCTTCATAGCCTGTCAACAATTTCATCAGGCACATTTTGCCTTCCCACCTTTCACTGTATCCCTAACAGGATTTAAGCCCAGAGAGTTTGTGACTCAGTTATGAGCCAGGACGTTTCTGAGGTTTAGATGCTGTAATCAGATTACCATAGGATTATAGAAATTACTTGTTCTTAAAATGCGATTTCTCATAAAACATAGATTGCCTGTGTAAGTCCTCCCAGAGGTCTCTTGTCTGAAAGGCAAGTCCTATTAAGGTAAAATGAAATAAAGTCCTTGGATTTGGTTTTGCCAAAAACATAAAAGGAAACAAACAAATAAACACAATGCAGTCCATAATGACATCCAGGGACAGGAAAAACTATCTTCTAGAAGCTCCAGAAACTCTCCAGAAAGTGCCTTGGATGTCACCACTAACTCACAATGTCATAACACATCTGTCTTGCTGATGTTCAGCCAAGGCCCTCTTCCAACTTGACAGTTACCCACTGCTAAGCTACAGAATTCCTTGTGGTTTCATCCCCACTTCCTGTGGCAGTAGAAGGTATTTCATCACTGGCACTAATAATAGCAATGATACCTGTTCCTTTCCGTGGGTGTTGGGGTGTTAGATTTGAGAGGAAGAAGGAGAAGAGGCAATCACACCCTAACATCCGCACTAAGCCCTGAACAGAACCTATTTCATTTCCTTGGTTTTCTAAGTAGGCTCATTGTGGTTGACATATTGTGCACCCCAATAAACTTATCTAGGGGTCAGAGAACAGAACAGCCACTATATTAAACATAGAGGTTAGGCAGTGGTAGCACACGCCTTTAATCCTAGCATTCTAGAGGCAGAGATCCATCTGGATCTCTGGGAGTTCAAGACCACACTGGAAACAAACAGCCAGGCATGGTGGCACACACCTTTAATCCCAGGACTTGAGATCTCATGTCTTTGCTTGGGAAAGACACATGCCTTTAATCCCAGAAAGTGATGGCAGGAAACAGAAAGGTATATAAGGCATGAAGACCAGAAACGAGGTTTTTTAAGCTTTTAGGCTTTTGAGCAGCAGTTCAGCTAAGATCCATTTGGGTGAGGACACAAAGGCCTTCAGTCTGAGGAAACACGATCAGCTGTAGAGTTGGTGAGGTGAGGTTGGCTGTGGCTTCTTTCTGCTTCTCTGATCTTTCAGAATTTACCCCAATGTCTGGCTCCATGTATTTCATTTATAAGACTGTTTAGCAATTCATGTGACAGCTTATCCTTGTTTTCTTGACAATGCAATAGAGTCTCCAGAAGCTAAATTACTTTTTTAGGAAACGGTGGAGCTGTTTCTGCCTGCCAAGCTCTTCACCACTTCTCCATTCACTCCTTGGTGTTTCTACCAAAGAAGGAACTGGCCAATGACCTCGAAAATGTCTCCACCTCTCTATGTTTCTCCCCTCTTCTTAGAGAACCATTGTCATACATGAATTGGGGGAGCCAGGGATTCCCCCCAATGGATCCCCCCAAATCACCAGGAAGAAGTCTGAATGAATTAGAATTGGTCTTTGACTCCACTTCCCAACTATGACAGGCAAGAGAAATGCACTTCTGCTGTAGCTGGTGTTCTTTTGGAATCTACAGAGTTCTCAAGTGGTAGAACCTAAACCATGCCCCCATTTCCAGCTCAGAGCTGAACATATTTGAATCTACTACATGAAAAAAAATTAATATGTGTCTGGATCTTGTAAATGAAATCACCATTACATTTTCGTAAGAAGGAAATACTCTAATTTGCTTTAAATGGCATGTAATCAAAACGTTTCATTTTTGAAGACTTCCAAGAGCGTATTTTGCAAGGTGAAGAGATGTGTGCATATGGGCTTTTCACATTATGACCATATGTATAGGAGAGTAACTAAGGGAGATGAGCAACTAGAGAAATGAGCACCTAAGGAACCATTGAAACTTTTGAAACAACAAAAAAAAGGTAACATTCAGGGTCCAAATATAAACATCCATTCATAAATATAAACCAGTCCAATCAACCAGCTCTGGCATTTACAAAGAACAAAGTTACTCACATCCAGTCACCTGCAGAAAGGCATGGTGTGTACTGTACAATACATCTGAGCCAATTAACATTTATTTCTGAAAACCCTCTCCAAGAGAACACTTTTCTTTATGTCCTATAGTTGGAGTTCTTCTGAAATACACAAGACCAGGGCTTTCTTCTGAGGCAGACACTATTTTGAAATGTTTTAAGGGGGAGTATTATTGCCACTCAACATAAATTACTAAGCAAGATCCCTTGGTTTGTTAACCACATGATGAGGAAACATACTTCAGGTACCTCCACGTCTGTTTTTAAGGCCCTTTGTTTGGTACAGACCGAAGCCTGGGTTGAAATCACAGGTCTTTATTTCTCACAGGGCACATGCTATTCAGAACGGATTGGATGAAATATTTCCATGCAGATTTTCACAAACACTAATGCCTTCATCTTTGTCCTCACAAGGGACATTGCACTCCCCATTGTGTGTGTATACATACATACACAGTATGTACATGTAAAGCTGTCTAATCTTAAAAACTTGTCTTTCAACTATTGCCTGTGGGTTTTCTGGTAATGTGGTACTGGTGTGATCTCTAACTAAATGAAACATTATGAGCATGGTGTGGAATATTTTAGTAACAACCACAGACTCTACACAATGGAAATTATTCTCATTTAGTCTCAAACGGGTTTTCCAGGTGATTGGTAGTAATAGGACTAATAGCAAAAGCCAATCATGAAATGTTCCAGGAAAAAAAAATAAACCTACCCATCTATCCAGCTTATGGGACACAAAAAGGTACCAAAACAGGGCGTTGTGGAATATGCAGGAATCTTTGGATCATTTCATCTTTAACAAATCCTGTGTATTTTAACGTTGCTCTTGGCAATCCCCCTCCCTCTAGGCTTCCAGATTTCGAAGAAAAATGATAATGTCTAAATAGCCAAACCCCTCTGTATTATAACTGACTGCATACACGGCCCCTCCAAAGCTGCTGAATAAAAAAACTAAGACAGGAAAGATAGTTCAGATTTCACTACACATTCATGATTTAAAGGTGCCGGACGTGCTGAACACTTAAATAGGTGGTGTATAGTCGTGAAATCCAGTAGCTTGGCATTAAGTCTAACCAAACAGATGTTCTCTCAATACAATGAACCCCAAACATCTGCTTGTTTCACACACGCTCCTTAATCCCTAGTCTGTATTGTAAGTCACCGTTTCCAGACAGAAGCTCTGTTTCCTTTGAAAAATAAAGGAATAGTAAGCAGTTTACAAATCAAACGATGCCTTTAGTTCTAATAATTTACATTTAAACATTGGGCTAAAATATGGCAGCATGAAGAAGGTTTTTAAAATGAAAAGAAGATCTGGCGGCTAGATTCTGCGGTGCAAATAACGAAATGTTTTGTCAGCTTACCTGATGGAGAGCCTTAGGAATCAGAGCTCAACAAAGGCCAGCATCCAAGATGGTTAGAATGGAGCGTGCCACCCCTGCCACCCCCTGCAGCTCTTCAGATTTGGGCCACAGGGATTTGCAAATTCAATTCAATTTTTTTTTCTTGCTTTCTCTGTGGACACGAAAACAAAGGGACCTTTCCAGAATCCTCTCTGCTTATGCCTCCGCTTCCTGTTCTGAGATTCACTCTATGGTACCCAACATATATCAGAAAACGGCCCTGGAAGGCGGAAAAAAAAAAAAAAAAAAAAAAAA
>CABHPH010065530.1:0-14654 GCA_902168325.1 Peromyscus nudipes | reverse complement strand
GGGGGGGAGCAGGAGGGGATTGGTCACATGGCAACCACAGTCAGGAAGCAGAGACGGATGCTGGAGCTTGCTTTCTCCTTTTATTTAGTCTGGGCCCCCTGCCCCAGCCCAATGGTGCCACCAACATTCACAGTGGGTCTTCACACCTCAGAAAACCTAATCTAGATAATCCTTCACAGACATGCTTGGAGCCTCGTTTCCACGGTGACTCCAGATCCTGTCAAGTTGACAATCAAGATTCATCATCACAGATGGACTGAGTAGCTGGCTACCCATGGTCCAGGGCTTGGAGCTGTAGTTGGGTGTCAAGAGACTTGGCCTCATAGAGACTTCATATCTATCAACAGTGACGGGACTCCCAGCCAAGAAGGGAAACAGCATTTTACAGAGTTTCTTAGAGCCAAGACTGCTGTTGACTCACCCAACACCATAGACCTTCCTTCCTGGATCTCCGTGTCCCCCAAAGACCCTTTACACCTGCCCCCACACAAGCTGCCCAGCTGACCCCAGCAGCCCCAGTCTCTCCAGCTCTCTTAGCCTCTTAGGCTGCTGGCTGACACCTATAGACATCCATCTGGCTGCTTCATCAGGGTGCTAGTCTTTGTCCAGCTTTCCAGAGTCTCTGATCGTATGACTATGCCCTCCACCTTGACTCTACTCATCTCTCTTTGCTCTCCTCTCTCCCAGGAACTGAGAAACTCTCTCACCCCTGAAATGACTTCTAAAGCTCCACCCCAGTCCCACCTGGCTTGCAAGTGCCAGGTCCTGACCCCAGCTCTCATGTCCATGAATCCAGCTTCCCCCATGCCTCTGAAAGGACCCCAGTGCGCTCTCCACATCAGTCTCTGCCTGTTCCTCCCTGTACCCCTGACCCCACCCAACCATCTACCAGTCTTTTCCTACACGGGAGACACAGTCCATCACGGAGGAGAAGGCAGTGAGGGTAGGGGATAGGGGGAGCAGGAGGGGACTGGTCACATGGCAACCACAGTCAGGAAGTCACAACCAAACTCAAATATTGGAGTTTAAATCTACAATGTCTGCCATGGGCTCCTGTTTTGAACACCTGGTCCCCAACTGGTAGCGCGGTCGTGGGAAGGGTATAGTGCTGTGGGATGGTCTGTATGTCAAACATGTTGCTTATTGGTCAATAAATAAAACACTGATTGGCCAGTGGTCAGGCAGGAAGAAGTATAGGCGGGACAAGGAGGAGAGAATTCTGGGAAGTGGAAGGCTGAGCCTGAAACACTGCCAGCCGCCACCATGACAAACAGCATGTGAAGACACCGGTAAGCCACAAGCCATGTGGCAAGGTATAGATTTATAAAAATGGATTAATTTAAGATATAAGAACAGTTAGCAAGAAGCCTGCCATGGCCATACAGTTTGTAAGCAATATAAGTCTCTGTGTTTACTTGTTTGGGTCTGAGCAGCTGTGGGACTGGCGGGTGAGAGAGATTTGTCCTGACTGTGGGCCCGGTAGGAAAACTCTAGCTACAGTATAGAGCCTTTAGGAGGGGGGCCTGGCAGATGGAAGTAAGTCACCAGGAGACAGGCATTGAGGACTACAGGCCCAGGCCTGCTTCCCATCTCATGTCTGTCTCCTGATCAGCTGCCTTCATCTCCCGCTAACCCTCTTGCTACCATGCCTTCCCCATCCTGGTGGCCTGAAATCCCCCAAAACCTTGAACTAAAATAAACCTGCCATCATTTCAGCCATGAGAAACACCATTAGGACATAGAGACAGCCTTTTCCACAGCTCTTCCCTGTCTGGGGCAGGGTTCCATATGATTCACACACCCCAAATCATGTGACACTCACAGCCACCCAGTGTCAGGCCAACAGTTCACAGCCCTGTATATTCATTACTCAACTCTACAGATAAGGAGACTGACTGAAGCACAGGGTGGCTGTGTAAGTGACCTGAAGCCATACAGCCAGTGGTGGAGTTCACATTCAACCCAAGGCTATCTGACTCTAAGGACAGTAGGCCCAAGTGGACAAACAAGCCTGTTTGTACAACTGCCCGTTATGGTTCAGAATGTTAGCATTCCCAAACTGGTACATTGTGAAGATTTTGTAATATAATTCCTGGGGGAAAGAAGTTTTCTGACTGACCTTGGAGCCTGAAGAGGGAAGATGAAACATTAAGTCATCCTGCCATTAAAATTAAGTTCAATCACCCCTAATGGAATGTCACCTCCAAGATAGCCATTAAAGCCACCGGCCTAACCAACTGGCAGGCCCTGCGTATATCACCATTATCCTGTCGCCGTAACAGCCATTTGTCCGAGGCCGAGAAAGCCCCAGGAGACGCTGAGTGCTGCTGTCAATGTCGTGTAGAGGAGAGACAGCTGCTGCTTTCTCCCATGCTCCATCAGTGCGGTCAGGGACATGGCAGGAAGGCACAGTGCACAGACACAGATGTCACAGGCTTTGACCTTGGGCCTCCAGGATAGAGCAATCAGGATGAGAGAAGTTACGTCATAGTGTGGACTGGTGTGGCTGTCACAAGATGCTACACCTGCCACTCAGCTGCCAGCACCTGCCGCTCTCCAGAGGCGGAGGCTCCTGCCCGCCTGCCGTGGTCCAGCCAAGAATCTGGGCTTGAGGTGGGGTCCTTACTAACCAGCTTCCTCTGAGAAGCACTTTTCCCTGCCTTCCTTCTGAGGTTGAAATTACAGGCAGGCCACCGTGTCAACCTGGCATTTACGTGGGTTCTGGGGATTCAAAACCCCGGTCTTGGATGAGCCATCTCCTCAGCACCTGTTGTTGACTTTTCTAAGCTAGAATGCAAGAAATGACTTTCCCTGTGACATTTTGATGTGTGTAGATCGTTATAGTGTGTTCTTTTGCTTATTGTTTTGGGGTATGTAGCTCATGGGGAACTCTTGGTAGAAGGGGATGACCTTGAACTTGTGATCCTCCTGATCCCATGCCCTGAGTGTGGGGATGAAAGGTGCATGCTGCCACATCCAGCTCGTATTTTGTTCCTGTTTGCACCTCCACTGTCCCCCATCTATCGGGTGCCTTTCTTCCCCCAAAGAGCCCCTCCTTCTGCTCTCGTGCCATACAGATTCCATTACCCTCTCTCGTCTCCCTGCCTTTCCTTATCTCTCCTCTCAGTCTCCTTTCTACTCTCAATCCTGCAAATCTAGAGTCTGCACATAAGAAAAACCATGCCACACAGCTTCCTGGTTTCCTTTGCAGGTCCTACACCTTTGAAGTCTGGCCTTTGTCCTGTAACATAAATAGACGGGGAAACTGAGACCCTACCAGACCAAAGGAAAATGCTATAAGCACACCTGTCAGTCACCAGAGGCAGGGCTAGGGAAAGTTGGCTTTCTCCTCAGCATGGTGTCCTTGGACAGCCACTCTTCAGCAGACTGCTTTCCCTCACTGGAACCCCCTCAACCACTAGCTAGAAACATTGTGTCCCTAACACCGCGTCCTCTGAAGTCGGGTTTGTAAGAATTTCAGAGAATAATGTTGGACCGTGGACGTGTCTCGGCAGATAAAGGTGCTTGCCTCTAAGACTGACAACCTGAGTTCAGTCCCTGAGACCCATATGGAGGAAGGAGAGAACCAACTCCTGAAGGTTGACCCCTGACCTTCACATGTGGGCAGTGGTACACACACACACCCCTCTATGTCTGAAGTGTGAGCATTTCTTTCCTTCTTTCTTTCTTTCTTTCTTTCTTTCTTTCTTTCTTTCTTTCTCTCTCTCTCTCTCTCTCTCTCTCTCTCTCTCTCTCTCTCTTTCTTTTTGTTTCTGTGTTTCTCTGTGTAGTTTTGGTGCCTGTCCTGGATCTTGCTCTGTAGACCAGGTTGGCCTTGAACTCACAGAGATCCGCCTGGCTCTGCCTCCCGAGTGCTGGGATTAAAGGCTTGCACCACCACCGCCACCCATGCGAGCATTTCTTTATAGTGGAAACTGAATGTTACCTGGGCCCAGAATAAGGTGAGGATGTTGAGTGTCTCCCCAGAGAGTCTATGATGATCACTCTACAGCCTTCCTGTTGGACAGATTACCTAACTTCCATGGAGCATGATTTTATAAAAATCACATGTGGGGTATGTTACCTGACCTGTCTCTGGGGATATGGTGGCCATGCTCTTCCCTCTTCTTCCAGAAAATTCCTATGTACTTTTCAAGATACAGGGTACAGGCCACCTCTTATGGGCAGCACCCTAGCACCCTAGCTGTGTGAGATGGGTGCCCTTCTGTCCCCTGTAACACGGGGTGTTCTCCCATCGTGGTACTAATGGTGTTTCTCTGTAATTCAGTGGTGATCTTCTGGCCACAGGGTGGATCTTGGACTCTTAGATCTTAGGCAGGGTCTAACCCAGGGTAGAGTCTCAAAAAAAAAAAAATCATTGAACAAATAAGCCACAAAGCCAAATTTTGCTTGCCCAAGCTGTGTTTCCTCACCCCTTCACAACGTAACATGTAGATGACACCTCTGAAAATGAACGCAGAGGGGGCAAGATGGGGTGAGAAAGCAAGACAAGGGGCAGGGGCTGTGCCACCCTGATGCCCTGCCCTGCTTCAACCGCTGCACTCGTCGACACGTCAAACTGGAGAGAGGAGGGCTGCCCTCCTGCCCTAGCCAAGTCATAAAATGTAACGGCTAGAAACTGTGCCCTACTTCCATGCCATATAAATCCCCACTGGATGATGCCTGTTGGTGGACTTCGACCAGAAATATCAATAAGCCTAGGGGGAAAAAAACGGAGGGCAAAGTCAACGTCTACCGTAAGCCAGGTCCTGAGTGTCCAAACTGCAGCGTCACAGTGAATGTCAAAGGTCATCTGGTCTATCCTCTGCCCTGTACCCAAATGCCTCCAGTCCCAGCAGTGACTTCCAGGCTCCAAGGGTTCAAACTCTTAAGAACTAAGGTTTTAAGTGGCAGAGGCGAAATTTGCTCTGTGATCCCTCTAAGAAGTCATGTTGTCAAGCTCAGAAGCAGAGTATGCCACCTTGGAGACCACAGAGGTTCTACTTGCTTCAGAAAGCCCATGCTCCATTCCAGAGAAAACAAACCTATGCCACAGTGGGCAAAATTGAGGGCACTTATAATAAAACACTCTTCTGGCCAACAAAGTAGTTCTCAGCCATCTTTGGACTCCCAGATGTTAGGCGAGGCCTAGCTCTAGGTAGAGTCTCAAAAAATGGCTTGCAGAACAAATAAACCATAAAGCTGAATTATAAGGGCATACATGAGAGGCCAGAGCCATGTGCAAGGAGTGGCCCAGGAAAACTGACCCCAAGCCTTCAGTGGAATCTGACCATGAACTTGCTTTCAAATAAACAGTCGTTAGAATGATTGGAACAATTGGGCTTTGTTCTGTTCTGTTTTGTGACGCATAGTCATCTGCCCATGTTCAATGGGTGCCCTACCACTGAGCTACATCCCAAGCCTTTGTTTGTTTTTTGTGTGTGTGTGATAGGGTCAAGCAATATAGCCCAGGCCAGGCTCAAACTCTTATCTTCATCTCCTGAGAGTTACACTATCACAGCCACCTGAGGATCTTCAGTGTGTACTGAGCATTGGATAATAGTAAGGAATTATGGTAATTCGGGGGACCTAAGACTAGCAAACCACTATGTCTGTGAACTATGGAATATAGACACTGCCATGATGTTTTCGAAGGATTGGGGGGAGGCAGATACAGGTGATGCAGATGCAGTGACACCTGAGTGGCATGCTGTGGACAGGTCACACTGCTTTCTACGTCTGAGAACCTTTGGGACGTTCATTCAATAGAAAAGCTGAATGGCGGGGTGGCCAATGGAGGAGGAGGCATTTCTATTTGGACTTGGAAGCAAGCAAGATCTCAAGACATTAAAAGCCAGGAATGTCATGGCGATCCCTAGGCCCACAGAGGCAAGATGGGCCAGTTGTGGCTCAGGAACCCCAGTCAGATAAGGAAACAGGTGGCCTACAGAGATTGAGAGCCACCTGTGTGGCTGACCTGTTTCTCAGGGATGTGGAAAGTCTTGACAGCCAAGATCCTGGCAGAAGACTTGTGGGCACTGGGTACTTCGTGCAGGCCATGGGCAGGTGCCCCACAACTTTCCAAAACAACGTATTTGCTCTTCTTGTTCCAGCCCTGACTCAAGGACAGTCCCTTGTCCACTTCTGGCCTTGCACACAGTCTTCTTCAAGCTGCTTCTTCCTCCAGAGAAGCCACAGCCCAGGTAGGGATGCACTTCCCCCCTCTGGGGGAACTATGGTCATCTTGGGATGAAATTCCTATTGTCCCCTTCCAGACCCTCTGCATATCTGGATAGGGTAGGTCAGAGGCTAGCCCAAACTGGACCATGAGGTCCCCTGCCCAGTGGAGAATCTACCTGCCTCTTCCCCAGCTCCTCCTGCCCACAATCTGAACCTCTCTTCTCCTACCACTGTCTATGGAATAAAGTGGGGTTTCTGGGGGCTAGCCCATTGCTACTACCTTCTCAGTGTGAGGGACTCCACCCCTGTCCATCTTCCCAGAGGCCACCAGGGCCCTCTGCTGGGGAAGGGTAGGGCCTGAGGGCCTGCCACACCACACAATCACTTCATCTCTAGGACTTATTTGCCTCTGGTTTCTTATTTACCTCTGAGATCATGGAAAAAAATGAACCTGGTCTAATCGACAGCACAGCCTTGACCTTCACCTCTAGTGTATGACCATTGAAGTTCTAGAGTCACTCAGAAATTGCCCATGGCAACATTGGGTGAGGTGGGCGGTTCCCCTCCCACAAACTTATCTCCGCTCTGCAGTCCTGGTAACTAACTGCCCAGTATTGCACAATCAGATAGAAAATATTTACAATGAGAGTTGACCCAAAAAAGACTTCCATGAGATCAACTTGACCTGACCTCCTTCAGGTGAGATGACTCCAGACAGGGGATACAATCTCTCCACATTAGGGCGGGGTGGAGTGAGACTTAGCAGGTTCAAAGAGCAGTAGCCTTGGAGTCATACCTAGGCCTGAGTTCAAATTCTCCTACGCCCAACCCCACCCCTCTTGCCTGGATGTTGGAACACAGAGTTCATCTCAGCTTGTGTTTTCCACATCAGACCATTCTGCAGACCATATGGGAACACCTGGACAGTGCTTCTCAAACTTCAGGTTGGGGGCAGGGGCTGTCCTGATAGAATTGTAGGTCTTGTGAACATGATTTGGGAGGTAAGAACCCTTGGACAGATAGGGGGTACAATGTTGACTCCAAGTCAGGCTTCTAGGAAGTGCCCTGGTCAGTTAGCTCCTGTTGTCCTCTTGAGGCACCCCAGGTAGATGGCCCTCTTCAGCCACTGCCCCAGCTCACCAAATTGTCAGCTTGACACAGCTTGGAGTGATCCAAGAGGAAAAGCCTCGGTGCTCAGATTACATTGGTCTGTGAGAGATCGTCTTGAGCATAAACTGATGTAAGAGGGCCTAGCCCACTGTGGGTGAGAACATTCCTCAGGCAGATGGGACAAGGCTGTATGAGAAAGCTAGCTAAGTGTGAGCCAGTGAGAGAGCCAGAAAGCCGTCTTCCTCCATGGTTGCCGCTCCGAGCTCCTGCTTGAGTTCCTGCTCTGGCTTTCCCCGAGGGTGAACTGTGACACGGAAGTGTAAGTCTCTCCTAAGTTGCTTTGAGTTATCATATTTGTCCCAGCAACAGAATAAAACTAAACTGGTCACAAATGCTAGGATTTTTTTTTCAACTGGGAGATAAAAACCTAGCAAAGTAGCCAGCCACCTTTCCACGGGGAACCAGTACATATTCTGTCCCCTGTCACACTCTCATGACCTCTAAGTGGGTGTCCTCATGTCCCCTTGACCCAGTTTACCAGGCTGAGCACCACGAAGCGAGCTCAGCCTTCTTCCATTCTCAAGTGCAGCCTGCACAAGGGTACTTGTGGTCACTGTGTGTCTAGGCCAAGCGGCCCCACTGCTGACCTGCCAGCTGGCGATGCAGGATCATTATGCATGGAGGATTTTTCAAGAGGGGTGGGACCCTTTAGACATCAGCTAATCTGAGCAGGTGTGACCCTCTATTTCAGGCCATGAAGTGGGAACGGCTTTCAAGATGACTCCTAGGACATAGGGAGGTGCTGTCCAGTGCACTGGTCAGTCCCCCCTCCCGAGGGAACACAATTCATGGCAGTCCTGGCAGACCACTATCCCTGGCTTGTCAACTTTGAACCAGACTAATTCTTTTGTTTGTGTATGGAGAAGTGCTTTGCTGCTGGTGGTGTATGTGAGATGAGGTTTCAGTCTGTAGCCCAGATCTCAGACTTACCATGTAGCCTGTGCTGGCTTTGAACTCGTGGCAATCTGTCCGCATCAAGGTCCTAAATGCTGGGATTACAGGTATGAGCCACCACTTGGGAAACTGACACATGACAGTATCTGTATGGGGTCTATGGCCTGTGAGGCTGGCTGCAGCTCCTAAGTCCACAGAAACCACGAGGAAACCAAACAAACTGAAATACAGTCCCCCGGCAGAGAGCCAGGGAGACGAGGAGGGCCTGCTCACACTGGCTGTGGATTTTGACCTGTTTTTCTTCCCCAGTGGCCATCTCCTGACTTTCTAGCAGGGCCTCAGAAGGAACAAGTGTGTCCCCAGATGCTCAAGTTCACCAAGATTCTTCACCAAGCTGCTTGGTTAACTGGGGACTTTCGTTCACAAGGCTGAGAGCATGGTCCCATTTCACAGCTGGGCCAACTAAGTTCGAATAAGGAAAGGAGATGTGGTCTTTAGCTGGACAGAGCATCAGGCTTCCTTCCAGACACACCCAAGCCTTTGAACACGTCTCACTTACACACTCTTGCTCTTCAGGGGTCCTCTTTGGTCCCTGCTCGAGTCTTCCTCCTGACACAGTCTATTTACACCAACATTAAGCACGGCTCTAGATTTCATTCATCAGGGAGGACAGTAGCTGCTCAGAAGAGCCAGTGAGGGATGAAGTAGCCATTATCTTGGGCTTCTTGCCTTTTGAATACAGCAGACAGAACACTGTCCCCTGAGCCTGGCCCTGCCACCTACAATTGAGTCCCCTGAAGACTTTTCCTGCTCTTTGTATCTGGAGGTAGTCAAGCCAGAATGCACCTTCTTCTAGACCCTGACTATCCCTCATAAGCTGACCAATGTGAGGGCCCCATAGCCACCCCCACCTGACTATGGAAAGCGTGCCTGCATAGGCCTAGAGAAGTCGCTTCTGCTGGGCACCCTGTTCTTCACTCGCTCTTGGA
The DNA here is from genome assembly GCA_902168325.1 of Peromyscus nudipes. Classification (NCBI taxonomy): domain Eukaryota; kingdom Metazoa; phylum Chordata; class Mammalia; order Rodentia; family Cricetidae; genus Peromyscus; species Peromyscus nudipes. The sequence goes on along the minus strand of CABHPH010065530.1, from coordinate 5,421 downwards.
GGAGATTCATTCTCCATTCCTCATGTACACATAGACCAAATTCTCTTTATTATTGTATTTTGTTTTCCACATGTGTACATATTTGTGTGTGTGTGTGTGTGAGAGAGAGAGAGAGAGACAGAGAGAGAGAGAGAGAGAGAGAGCACTAGAGAGATTGACATCAGATCAGATGTCTTCCCCAATGTCGCTCCACCTTTCTTTTTCTCTTTTTTTTTTTTTAGACAGAATCACTAAACATGGAGCTCCATTATCCGGCTAGACTAGCTAGCCAGCAAGCCAGGATCCTCCCCTCTCCACCTCCCTAGGGATAGGATTATAGGCACATGTCATCACACTAGGTTCTTTCTGCATTGGTGCTGGAATCTAGCTCAGGTCCTCATGCTTGCACAGAACAGATACTTACCCACAGAGCCATCTTCCTAGCCCGAGTTACGGTTATTCTTAATGAAGACATAACTACATTCAGCACGGCTGCACACGCCTCTCATCCTAGTTACTCAGAAGACTGAAGCGAGAGGATTGTTAAGTTCACAGTCAGCCTGGGCAACCTAATGAGACCCTGGATCAAAAATAAAGAGTAAAGAATGGTTCTGAGGATACAGCACAGGGGTAGAGCACTTGTCTAGCATGTGCACAGCCTAGGTGTAACCCTAGTTCAACAGAAGGGGGGAAAGATGTAACAGTAGTGATATACAGTGACATTAAGATGTCACATGATGCCTTCTTCACAGATCTACACTGAGATAAATTCAGAGAAGTCCACTGTGATCATGTTGTTCAGATTGAGGAAGCTGTGACCCAGAAGGCCGGGGAGGGGGTGGCAGCCAAGGTCACAGAGCTGTTCCCAATTATTGTCTGCTGTGACACTGTGTCTGTTCTGCTCTGTCACCAGCCAAAGAGGCCAACACATTGCATATGGAGCGTGACTGCCAAGAGGGGCTGACAGTCTCCACTGGCCCAAAGTGATGGAGATGGAGGTCCTGGATCAAACAAGTTCAACAATCCTGAGTGGCAGCAGGTTTCAAGCTTTTTGATGTTAGGAGCTCTGTTCATCCTTAAAAATAATCAAGTTCTCCGAGAGCTTTTGTTTGTCACCATTTACTGCCAGACACCTTAAACTCAAAGTTTAAAGAAAAATCTGCTAAACCAGCCCAAGGCCTGTAACTTCAGCCCTTGAGAAGGTAAAGGAGGAAGATGAGCAGTTCGAGGCCAACCTTTGGGTACATAGCAAGTTCGAGGCCAACCTGGAATACATGAGACCTTGTTTTAAACCCTTTCACCCTGATTTCTTTCTTGTCTTTCTTTTTTTTCCTCTAAATCATTTAAAAATAGCAATAATAAACCTGCAACTTGTTAACATATATTAGCTATTTGGGAAGATGAGAACTATTTCCCAAAATAAAAGCACTTAGTAAAAAGAGTGGCCTTGTTTTGCACATTGGAAAATGGCTTCTGCTTTCTAGCCCCACTCTACTGAACTACCACATTACTTCTGGAAAATTCCACTGTGTGCTCATGACAGAGTGAGTAGATGACACTCAAGCATTATGGCCGAAGTTCTCAGTCTGGACAGGTTATACCTCCGGCCCTCTATAGCCCTCGTGATCTCAAGGACTCTAGGGAGAGCGCCCTTGAGCTGCCTCTACAGCAGACTGTGACATCATGGGGGGCAGCCATGTGCACAGGAAACTCAAGGACCAGGCGCTCACCCCAGAGAGACAGCACAGAGCGCATTGGACAAAGTAAGGCGGTGGCGGGTGAAGAGGGCCAGGAGTATGTGGGGGACACATCCTCCAGGACAGGGACAGAGGCAAAGGCCCTGAGGAAAGGTGAGGAAGTACGGTGGCTCAAGTGGGAGAGTGGTGTCGACTCTGCTGAGGAGGAGAGCAAGGGAGATCAAGCAGGGCCCCCAGGGTCACCCTGAGCATGGGGAGTTTATTTTCCTGGTGTGGTGAGAAGCCCCGAAGTGGCTGAGAGCAGCACAGGCTGAGTTTCCTTCTGAAAAGGCCGCTGGACAGGAGGAGTGTGAAGAGTGGCGCCTGAAAGCAGCAGCCAACGGAATGGAGATATCTTTACCAATTACACATCTGATATAATGTCTAAATTATATATAAAGAACTAAAATACATAAAGAACTAAAAAAAAAAAACCCAGACAAACAAACAAACAAAAAACCCTAAATAACCCAATTTAAAAATAGGGTTCAGAGCTAGGTAGAGAGTGCTCAAAAGATGAAATACAAATGGCTGAGAAACCTTCAAAGAAAAAGTTTTAACATCCTTATTCATCAGGGAAGTGCAAATCAAAAATACTTTGAGATTTTGTCTGCACCCATCAGATGGCCAAGATCAATAAAACAAAAGGCGGCTCATGCTGGCGAGTATGTGGGGTTAGTGGGAAACCTGATCCATTGTACAGGGGAATGGAAACTTGTGTGGCCACCATGGAAATTGGTGTGGTGGTTCCTCAGGAAGCTGGGAACAGTCTACCTCCAGATCCAGCTATACTATACCCCTCTTAGGCACATACCCAAAGGACTCTCTATCTTACTGCAGAAATATTTGCTCCTCCTTGTCCATTGATGCTTTATTCATAATAGCCAGAAACTGGAAATAGCCTAGATATCCATCAACTGATGAATGGATAACAAAAATGTGGTACATTTACACACTGAAATATTATTTTGCTGTTAAGAAGAATATGAAATTTGCAGATAAATGGATGGGCTAGATAAAATTATCCTGAGTGGAGTAACCCAGACTTCAAAAGACAAATATTGTATGTGACCTTTTCTATATAGATGTTAGCTTTCAAGACTTTGATAATGTGTGCTATAATCTGAATAACCACAGAGGTTAGTTACCTAGTAAAGAACTAGCGGGGAGGAGAGGCCCTCCCAAGGAGTAGGAAGGTGAAATAGAGTCTGTTGTTATGGAAAGACAAAAGGGTAACTAGAATAATATTAAAAAGGGAGGATGATGAAGAGAAGGATAAAGAAGGAAATGTGGGAGGGACAATTCACTGAAGGTCACTTGAAAGACCATGTGGAAACCTACTACTGTAGATGTTTCCTAAAATACATGCATATACGAAAGGAATCTAAATGAAGTCACCAGATGACGAGAGAGACAATGCTCCACCTAGATATCCTACTACACCATGTAAAACCTCCAGTGCCAGGAATAGGTTACATCTTGTTGAGTCATTGGCCAAAGAGGCTCCATGGAACCCCACAAACATCACAGGCTATTGCCAAGTCTATTGATTATTCTCCACAAGCTAATACTAAGGCCCTATTGCTGAAGACAACAATTATATATGTCATCAGACACAGAGAGGTTGAGCTGGTTTCTAACGAGACTGGCATTCATGGTACCAGAAGGTAGTCTGCATGCTACCAGGGGAGAAAAGCAACCATATGTGTTCCAGTTACAATCCCTGTGACCCATGACAATGACCTGCCCGCAAGATATGCTGATGCATTAGTGGCACAAATGTAGGGGTAACCAACCACCTTCCACTCGGCTTTAAGGACTCTATGAGATGGAACCCATACCTGACATTGCTAACGTACTCAAGAACCTGAAACTAGATAGGTCATGAGCTTAAAGGGAAGCCTACTACTATTCTTCTGATAAAGTAATATAGCAATAAAACAACTTCTAATGACATACCTCTATAACCGTAAATCAGAGCCTTGCTCAGCCCGCATCAGAGAAGCTTCTTCTTGCAGAAGGTGGAAACTAACACAGATCCACACCTGGACAGTGTGCAGAGAATGGGAGACTTCAGAGCACTCGGTCCTAAATGGGATGTCTTCATCAAAGCCCTCCCCTCATGACTCAAGGGTTTATGGGGACGAGGAGGCAGAAAAATTTTAAGAGCCAAAGATGATGGATGACACCAAGGAAACTCCTCCAGACGCAACAGATGCAACAGGACTGATGCACATACGAATTCACAGAGACTGTGGCAATGCACGCAAGGCCTGCACAGGTTCAAGAAAGATGGAGTCACAGCACTGAGGGGGAGATGTGGACATGGGCTCCAACCCCTCACCAAGGAAGTATCTGCAAGTAACACCTGCTGGCAAAGAAAAAAAATTGGTTTTCTGTAATGGAGTCTCACCAGGTGTATCAACCACACTCTGGGGCAGGCCCCATGCAAGAATAACTGGTCAACACAGAATAAAGTCGGTGGTATTTTTGTAGAATTTTTGACTCATTTTGTTTGGACATTTTTGTCTTATTGGTCTTTTGCTTGTTTATTTTGGTTTTTGTGGGGGGCGGGTGGGGGGTGTCTCTTACTTTTTTGTTGTTTTGCTTTTGTTTGTTTTAAAGACAGAGGGGACACATGAAGCTGAGTGGGTATGGACATGGGAAGGATCAGGAAGGAATTGGGAAGGGAAAAATATGATCAAAAAACATATGAAAAAAATTTTTTTGCAAATTTTATGGGGGGTGTTTCTTTGAAACAGGGTTTCTCTGTGTAGCCCTGGCTATCCTAGAACTTGATCTATAGATCAGGCTGGCCTCCAACTCAGAGATCTGCTTTGCCTCTATCTCGAGCCACCACACATGGCAAAAATCTTGGTTGTTGCTGGTTTTTTTTTTTAATTAAAAAAAAATTGGCACCTGGATGAGGGACAAGCTGAGCAATTGTTCTGGAACATTCTGGATATGTGGCTTCATTGAGCCGAAGGGAAGACACCATGGAGACCCTGTGTACAAGCCTCTCAGCCCCAGTGTTAGCCCTACAAAGGGGGAAGCCTCTTGTGCATGGTCAGAGGGGCCCAGTACTGGCAAAGAAGCCAGAATAAACAGGTCTGCTCTACACTACCCCCAAGGCTGGGGGCATAGTCAGCCTGCATGGAAGAGAATGGCAGGAGCAGGTCCAACAGGGTCCTTCCACTTCCTCCACACAGCCCTGGAGAGCCCTGGCTAGCAAGTCAGACATGCCCTTTCACTCCCCTTGAATGCTAGAGTTAGCAGTTTGTACACGCAGAAGACCCCAAGGGACAGAGACCACACCAGAGAGAGAGCCCCACTTCCTAGCCCAAGAAACAGTAATTCTTCACTGACCTGAAGCCTCCTGCTGCTCCACCAAAGCACTCACCCCTGACTCTTAGGCCACCCGCCCTGAGCACTTTACCTGGCCCCAGGGAAGCACTCACATCTTCAGTGAGTGACATGTGGCTGATTCCCAGTCCACCCCTCCCTCTAGCTTTTAAGCTTCCTGCAAAGAATGCTCTCCTACCCTTTGGCTCCTTACTCCTACGCAGAGCTTGGCTATGTGATGTCATCGGCCCCAGGTATGTAGACGAAGGGCCAGCATGTCCACTCCAAGCCAAAGCTCGACTAGTCTTACATGTTCTTCCTTCCTTCCTTCCTTCCTTCCTTCCTTCCTTCCTTCCTTCCTTCC
>CABHPH010065529.1:29347-43092 GCA_902168325.1 Peromyscus nudipes | reverse complement strand
AAAAAAAAAAAAAAGTATAAGTTTGACAAAAATAATAATTATCTCCTCTGAAGCTTGTTAGACAGTGTTCCTACATGTCAAACTAATGCAAAGAAATATTGCACCTTTCCATCAGGTAGAATAAGATAAGGCCAGACCTAGCGTCTTTCCCCCTATACTTTCAGAGTACATTCTAAGCACAGTTTATCCACAAGCTTACAGATGGAGGAGTGGCCTGCCGTTAAGTTTTGGATATACTCTCTGCAAGACCATTTGCCCTATCATATTTATTACTAATGCATGCACATATCTCAACTCTCATGTTAGGTATTACTTTTAACAGTGATAACAGTAACAACAATGACAAAATTATTTCTTTGGCTTCCCACAGCTTCCTGTGGCTTCATGTCTCCGCTGGGCTATATTGGGTTTATTCTCTTAATGTAAAAATTTCCTGTCTTACTAGAGTGTAAACTCAATGATAACAAATGTATGTGTATTTTGGTCACCATTGCATTCCTATAACACAGAAAAGAAAATGCACTTAAGTAAATAGGTAGAAGCAAGATAGATAATATTCAGAAATGTTTGTTTCATGTTGTACTCAAACCATTTGCATGTGATTTGAGTGGTGCTAAAACAAATCACCAAAATAATTGCCTACCTACTTTTGAGGGGATCTGAATTTACACTGCTTATGATCCACAGTTCCAGAGGTCTTGTGAAGTCCATCTGGGATTCCAATAAGCCATTTAGGTTTGGTATTGTGTACTTGTTTACACCCTTTATTTGCAGAGAATATAATGTTCTGAGCAGTGGAACATGTAAGAGAACATTTCAGGACAGAGTTGTTCATTGGGAGTTTTGTAGTAGTAGTTATATAACTTATGCAACTGAGAAAATGGATTTCTTTAAATTTACTTAAATTTAGCACAACTAGTTACATGTAGCTAGTAGCAAATATGTTGTACAAAGAAAATCTAGAAAAGACAGAAGATTTCAAAAAGAGAAAGGGAGACTTGATTGATGGCCAGACACAGAAGATTGCCATGCTATACTTACCACTCCAGACTCATTCAGGGATGAGTTGAATCAGGTAATACATGGCAACAGTAAACTTAGGAAATACTTAATTGTGGTACTTCCAGAAGCTGTATTATATACTGTGGTACTGAATAAAGATTATTAGTATTTCAACATTTTTGTGCTCAAAATCTTTTTAAGAATGGGCACATTCAGAAAGAGTCAATGTATCTTGTCATAGACTAGAATCCTACCATAGTGCACACAAATACAAATTTTCTTCAAGTCATTTGACTGAAGTTCATTAAAATCAAAATCTCAAGCTACTAAAGCCTTTTTCTTTTGAATTTATCTTTTCATTTGTCCTGGTTTTTAGCATTTTTAATGTTGTTGAGTCATAGTATGCTGATATTTTCCATAATGCTTAATGGCACATGATGACTTTGAAACCAGAACACAGACCATTTAGGAGGCATTTAATGAACGGAACAGTCACCAGAATCAATAAATTCACTGCTTCATTCCTAAGTTTAAGATAAATCTTTCATGTGTGCAAATAACTTATGTAATATCTTTGCTTTTTTAACATTGGTTGTAGACACATTAGATAAATATGCAAATTGTGGTGTTCTTTGACTTTCTGTAATTTGGCATCATTACATGTGCTTAATATCCATAATTTATGAGTGTGTAAATGCTCATAAAATATTTCATCTCTGTTGGCTGCCAAAAGTATGGTTGAAAAAATGTAAACTTACAAAAGTTAAAGGTGGTAAGAATTAAAATAGAATGCTCTGAAACAAAGGCTGGTTCTATGATATATTTAAGGATTTAATTTGTTTATCTAGGTTTGTCTGTTGCATAACGTTTTTTACATAGATACCAACATAGTTTGACTGTTCAACTTAGATAATCATTACATATTTGTCCAAGCAATGTGAAAATACCAATTGATTTAGTGACTCTAGTCAGCTAACTGGGCGAAGAAACAATCATTAAAACAATAGTTTGACTGTAATGACTAAATGTTTGAATGAATTGACCAGTTAATTGTGCCAAAGATGTTACTTCAGAAGCTTAAGATAGAGTAGAATTGCTGTAATTCCTTCTAATTAAAAAGAACAAGGCTGCAATTGAACCAATTTTATTTGTGATAATTAGTACATATATATTCATTTTATTTATAGCAATTCCATAAAAATGTGGCTTCAAATTAAGGCAACAACAATAGTATGTGAAAGTGGAGTTAAAATTCTCACTGTGTATGCAGTGATAAAGCATATTAGATTTAGGATTTTTTGATCAGATCATTTTATCAAATCAATCAGCATGTTCTATCTCCAATGTGCAAGGTCAGCTGAAAACTATCCAGGAATATTTGCTTTTTCTGTTATGCTATTATGTTGACAGACAGTGCTGCTCAGTTTATAAAATACTATGCTTCAAAGTCTTTTCAATCCCCTCTTATTTCTGGGGCTGTAGAGATTGAGCAAGGTAAAAAATGAAAGTGAACATCTAGCTAAGCCTAATTTAAATCTATTTTCAAAGTTCAAGAGATTCTCAGAAGACTTACTTATTTGGCAGGTTTGATGAACCAGTATCCATCTTCATGAGCTGCAAACAGAGCAAAATTCACTTACGCATCCCATTGGGTATCAAGTACCTCTAAGCCAAGCAAGGAAACATGTTCACTGAGCAAGCAATCTTCAGCCACTGTATAAACCATGGGCATTTGGAACAGAAACCTTGCTTTCTTCATTAAACTGTGTATAATCAGTTCTTACCAGACTGAATTATTTTAGAACACCTGACTTAGTAACTAGAGAATGATATAAGTTCCATCCTGGTTTTTAATATCATCCATTCTTTAGTTATAATATTTTCATCAAGTTATAAATTTGTTTTACTTCTGCCTAGTTCTTTATCTGGGTTTATTTGGGTATGATAAATATTGACAAAACTTGACCCAATTTGATGTTTGGAAATAAAAGTACATTTGTGTTCTTGCTACAATAAACAAGAAAAAATATACCCAACATCTTGAAAGGTTTCCTTTTGTCTTTTGAATTTTGTTTTTATTTCTTGTTCTTGTCAGTTTTATTTTGTTTTTTTTTAGGTAGTGTGTGTATGTGTGTGTGTGTGTGTGTGTGCGTGTGCGTGTGCGTGTGCGTGTGCGTGTGCGTGTGTGTGTGTGGTGTGTGTGTCCTGCAAGGGGCACATATGAGTGCATGTGATATGACCATTTAATATTTAATTGATACACAAGAATATTTTAGTTCAAAATTGTTTCATGGTAACTACAGGCAATATGTTCTACAACAGAAGAGCAGATCTTTAGAACATATTCACTGTGGATATAACTTTAACCTTATACTTACTACCACCAACTCCTTTCAGAACTATTTTATTTTTCCATTTCAATATACTTTATAAGACTCATGCATGACTCATCATGCAATATTTCCCTTTTCCACTGACATTTCACTTTGCATAGTATGCTTTAGATACATCATGTGTCACAAACACAATCTGTTTCCATTTTTAAAGTTGAATAATATTATAGTCCATTTATAGATCACATTTTATTGACTTATCTGTTGATGGACATAGGTCTTATTTCTTATATCTCAGATATTCTGAATAATGGTTTAATAAATAAATACATAATTTATTTGAGAAAAATGCATATTATTTTATATAATATCTGTATCACACTCATTTTTATACTTTACAAAAAATTTTCATCTTTCTGTTTTCCTTGATGAGATATTTTTTCTTCCATAAGTTTTATGGTTTCATATCTTATATTTAAGTCTTAATTCCTGGAATGTCTAACCTGTGTCACATGGGCCACACACATCCCAGGATATAATGAATGAAGCCCATATCACATGACAATGACAATCTGTTAATTTTAGTATAAATAAGTGTTCAGCATCAGTCTTCTGCATTTTTTCCAACATACGTTATTGAAGAGATTATCCTTTTTCTACTATATATATAGGACAATATACATGTGGATTTATTTGTATGTTTTCTATCCTATTGGTTCATGTCCATTCTGTGCTGTAATAACACAACCTTAAATTGCAATAGATTTGTAATATAGTCTGAAATCTGGAAAGGTAGTGTCTCCATCTTTGATCCTGTAAAAAATGGCTTTACACATTTATTTCTTAAATCTAAAGCTTTGAACAATTGTATAAATTAATTTATTTTTTAAAATGGAAGGGATTTTGGGAGTGTGCAACACACTGCAAATTTCCGTGAATTATTTCTTTCTTATCTAATTCTTTTACTTGTCTGAGTACAAATTTCAAGTCTGTAGCTTCACTGGACTTATAGCTAAGAAATTCTGCATTTTGAAATGGTAACAATAGTTTCATGTACTTAAAACTTATGGCATGACTTCTAAATAATTTCTATACTTTCTCCTTTAAATTAAGATCTCATAGCCAGGCGGTGGTGGCACACGCCTTTAATCCCAGCCCTCGGGAGGCAAAGGCAGGAGGATCTCTGTGAGTTCGAGGCCAGCCTGGTCTACAGTGTGAGTTCCAGTAAAGACATAAAGCTACACAGATACATAGAGAAACCCTGTCTTGAAAAACCAAAAAAAAAGACCTCATTAAATTTCACTTTCTCATATTTACTAAATTCACATTTCAGCATCATTATGATTCTATGTCCTTTAAATCCTTTATATTTCTGTAGGTAATAATTCACTTCTGGTTTTATTTGCTTCTGTAGTTATTCTAGAAGCCATGGACAAACATTTGCATGACATTTTGTATAGCATCTCAGAATTTCTAGGCCCCTTGGCTTCTGCATACTTGTAGCACCCAATCCAAAATCTTTAATCAATAGTAAATGTCAGTTTCTCCACATCTTTATATAGACTGCTGAGAAATGCTCATGAAATCAAGAAACTGTAATGATTAGCTTTCCTATATTCGGTTCTTGGCTGCCGCTCAGCAATTCTTTCATTTATCTTTTCTTAATGTAATTCTGTAATATCTAGAACAGTTATTCTAAATCATTTCCTCCCTACTTAAGCCTTTGGCTGTAATTGTAGTTCTCTGTTTAGTAGTTAACTTCATTTCTTATGTATCAAAAGAAGACCACCCTGAGTGAACTCCATTGACATCCCACTCTCCACCTCAAACTCTCTGAGTTTCTCCTCATCTTAATTTTTTCTTTAGTTTTTTCTACAAGGAAAGCATGAGACATGTCCCTCTTCTTTTTCAAAGTCAATTAGATTAGCTTCTTGTACTACTATTGGACTAGACCCTTCACTCTTGAATCTTTTGTACTTCCCTATGCTAGCCTGTATCCTTGGCCCAGGAAAGACAAAAAAGAAGACACACAGTAATTATTCAAATAACATTTTCTGTGTGAAATGCTATTCACTGAAAATTTTCATATATGTAGTCCTTTTTAATCACCAGCAATCTTGAAAACGTAACATATACAGAATCTAGTCTGGTAAAAGGGTGAAATATGAAAATATCATATTGACTGAGATAACCCAGACCCAGAAAGACAAATGCCACATGTCATGTTTTTTCTCATCTGAGTTTTCTAGCTCTAAGTCTTCACAAACAAATGTAATTCTAATTCTTTTTGCAACAGGTGAAGACAATTACAGGAAACTGCCATTAAACAACATGCTGAGTTGCGGGGCCCAATCTTAACTGATACAACTACAAAACACCTCCCATGCCCAAGGTTCAGGGATCATTGCCAAAGAGTGGACAGAAAGATTGTCAGAGGCAGTGGACCAGGAAGTTTTCTGTGAGATTGTTTCTCTAGAATTGTTGGACTCTCTACCAACATGACTGCCTAAACAGGAGCTGAACAAGGGTGATACCAATAAACATGCTAATGTGGATGAGGAGAAGCTTGTAAGCCATTTAGCCTGAACAAAGAACTACAGGCAGCTTAGGAATGCTGAGTGTGAAATAAAATGGTCTTCCTCAGAGAAGGACCTATCAATTGGTTTTCCAATACTGAACACCTAAAGTCCTATACATAATAGTAATGTGGCACAGAGTGAGCAGGTTGTGCTTATATATTTAGGAATTCCTACATCTGTGGTGTGTGTGTGTGTGTGTGTGTGTGTGTGAACAATTACAGAAAAAGAGACCATGGATTTGAAAAAAACCAATGAATAGGCAGTACTTGGGAGGGTTTAGAGGGAAGAAAGAGAAGTGTGAATGATTATAGTCTCTAATTTTTTAAAAATCTATATAACATATAGTATTTTTCCTATTTGTTTCCACATACATATTAACCCATTTGCAAGCCAGCAAGTTCTCCCTATCCTTCCATATATCTGTTTCTGAAGCTCATTGTTTGCCTCCTGATTGTTAGTGGCCATCTTTTCTTATCCCTAAGTCTGCTTCCCTTCTCTATTGCATTTAATATAACTCCTTGTACTGACCTATGCTACAATTGCCTGCTTTCTTGGCTTACATGGTTTCTCTGCCTTGTGGATACTTCTGACTTCTTCCACTGACCTCATGACTTCTTTCTGCATCCGATACTAGAATTATTACCTAAGGTTTGATCTTGGGTTTTGTTTGATTCAGTTTTAATAATCTCCACTGTAATTCATATGTATGATTTCAAATACCAATTGTGTGCACATAATTTCTCCTAATTTGCATTTTCAGAATTAACTTCACTTCAGCTAACAGCATTATAGTTCTAAATATTGAATGGCCAATTGAATATTTTAACATAGACAAATCTTTATTCATAAAACTCACATAATACAACTTGGCTTACCATTTCTAACTTTAAATTTTTCTCCAGTTACTTAATTTCTCTTTCCAAATAGTTAAGATTCATCAATTCAGGAGTCATTCTTAACATCTCCAATCTTCCCCAGATAAGACAACTAATCAGTACTTGTTTTATTACTGCTTTTAGTTTTTAAGATTATAATATAACTATGTTATTTCTCCTCCCTTTTCCTTCCTCTAAAGCCTGCCGTACATCCCCCCTTTTCTTTCAAAGACATGTCTTCTTTTTTACATTACATTTACATTCTGTGTTCTCTCTCTCTCTCTCTCTCTTTCTCTCTCTCTCTCTCGCTGTCACATGTGGTCTAATTTCAATACTTCAGACACCTGTACCCTACCTAATGTGTCCCTATTCCAATCTGCTAAATGCTATAAGATCTCTTAGATATCTTTTCTCTTACCAAAGGAAGTCCAACATCCTTAGCTTAATACAGAAATTATTGTATTCTAAATCTAAATTATATTCCTAATTTTATTTTTGTTGTTTATATATGCTCATATACCTTGTTACATCCAAAACACATCATTTACTATTTCTCCAATTACATACTACTTTTCTGACTTTAATTTCTTCTCTGAAACCCTTCTCATATCATGACACCATTTTTAACCTTCAAGTTGAAAGTGAAGTTTCTAAAAATCTTCTTTCTTCTTGGCAGAAAGTAATTGCTTCCTCACATAGGGTCATAGAATATAATTTTATTCTACTTGTATTTGCCAACATTTTTTCTATATTAAATAAAAATAATTATTATTGTTCATGAGTGCCCCTGACACAAAACTGTCAGCTCTATGAATATACAAATCTAGGCTTACTGGGCTGGAGAGATGGCTCAGCGTTTAAGAGCACCGACTGCTCTTCCAGAGGTCCTGAGTTCAATTCCCCGCAACCACATGGTGGCTCACAACCATCTGTAATGAGATCTGGTGCCCTCTTCTGGCCTGCAGTCATACATGCTGTATACATAATAAATAAATAAATCTTTTCCTGGGCGGTAGTAGCGCATGCCTTTAATCCCAGCACTCGGGAGGCAGAGGCAGATGGATCTCTTTGAGTTCCAGGCCAGCCTGGTCTACAGAGTGAGTTCCAGGACATGTCCAAAGCTACACGGAGAAACCCTGTCTCGAAAAACTGGAAAAAAAATAAGTTGAACAAATCTAGGCTTACTTATATCACTATAATACCAAATACAAGAGAGTAAGTTTAAAGAACCCAATGGAAGAGGAGGCAGAAGGATTGCAAGAGCCAGAGGAGATAGAGCACATCAATAAAATAAGGACTTCTGGCCACAACAGGACTGGTGTACATATGAACCCACCGAGACTGTGGCTGCATGTAGAGAGCCTACATAGATTCAAACTAGAAGATGCTCCCAGCACTGAGAGAAGTGGACATAAGCCCCCAAACTAATCCAGAAGCTAGCGCTCCCACCCACCCCCTCTTCATTGTAGGTCATTTGAATTGTATATTATGGCTTCGGGTTTCGTATTTTTAGAGCTTTTCTGTGTCTGTGAACATATATGCCTCTGAATATGCATGTGTTTCTTGTGCTGATTCTTTGGCTCTCTTTCTTCTGTTTATTTTGCTCTATCTGATTTGTTTGCTTTTGTTTTATGCCATCTTATTTTATATTATTATTATTATTCTTTAGAAGCCTGCTTGTTTTCTAAGGAGAGACAGAAAAGGTGTGGATCCAGATGGGAGGGGAGTTTGGGAGGATCTCTGAAGACTTATGGAAAGAGAAACCATAATCAGAATATATTTTATGAAAAAAATCTATTTTCAATAAAAGAAAATTTAAAGCAATATCTTGAAAATGGGTGCCTAATTATAAATGAATCACATATTTAATTTTGATATATTTCTCTGTAGAATATCCAACACACGATGGACATTAACTCCCATCTTTAATATGTCATTGGGAACAAAAGATAGCCAGTTGTCATTATCTCTGCTAAGGACTAAGTGACAAAGTGATTTAGGAAAGACTGTAGGAGAACTGCAAATATAAGGTACCACTGCTGCCCACTGCTGATCAGGCATCACCTCCCCTTGAACATTCTTCCTCTTAAACTAATTCAGTTTAGCTTAAGTTGGGCGTAAATTTCCATTTCCTTTTGTTTATTCTACAGTTAACTTTTAATAGCTCTTTCTCTGAGAAGATTGTCACCTACAAGTCACTTCTTCCCCCCTCCCCCCCTCCCCCGCCCCGGTCCACTGACTGATCAGACTCATCCCTCATTGTTAACTTTCATGGGACTGCACTATGTTTGATTTCCTTACCCTTAGGTGATTTAGCTTGAATGCACCAGTGACAGCAGACTTATTCAGCTTCTTTTGTCTCTTCTGTGGTCATTCCTGGAGTGAGTTGGATTTACCTTCACGAAATTTTTTCATGTCATGGGTGGCCTCACATATTGGAGGGCAGAAACTGGAGCAGCTGAAGGGAGGAGAAGGGAGGATAATGACTCTATTTTCTATAGAAAGAGATGATATCATTTTTTAAAGATGTCATTTTCTTTTAGATGCAGAAGGTTGTTAGACTCCCCTTTGTGTCCTTTTATCATCCAAGGTCAAAGAAATAGGAGGAAGAAGTTACTTCCTAGGATGATAGTGAAACCTGAGCTGTCGGGCATCATTTAGGCATAAAGATCATGAAGTACTTTGCTAACCACTAGTATAACCAAGATGTCTGTGGTCTGGATCATGATAAACATTCTTCTGTGGCAGCTCAATACATCAACTTTAGATGTAGCAGTAAAAAATAGCAATTGGAGAAACACAGCCATTATCTACTATGTCTAGTCTTGAGCACACTGCTCCAATGTATCAATAAGTAATGGTCAGCCAGAACTCTGTGTCTATGCACAAGTGTGTATGTGTGTCTTGTGTATGTGCATGTATTTAAGACATAATTATTATCAGTAGAATCCTCTGAGTCCTGTGACCCAGAAAGCATCTCCATAAGCACAATAAATCTATGTGGAAAAATAACAATACTTAAAAGACTTGCTATTTTGTTTGCTGGTTAACTATTTGTCAGCTGAGAATTGTCTCATGGTTTAATTGTTCTTAGGGCAAATTTCTAACTTTCATTATTTCATGTGTTTAAAGCTGTCATAATTCCATTTTCTCCTATAAGTAGGTAACTATACCCAAATTACTGGCACTTCTAAGTTATAATCAAAATTTGGAGGGCATACAGGAAGCTTTCACTGCCTAAAGGACTAATGCATCTAACTTTCACTGCTCTGCATGACAATGGCACATGTAAAATAATTCATCTATGCTAAACAAAATATAATTACGTATTCAATCTATAATGACCTCTACTTCTCCCTGAATTCAGTAAATTGTGCTATATACATAATAATCAGTAATAATCTGACACTTAAAAACATGCTTTAGGTAATGATGAGCATTAAAATGCATGAAATTTCAACAGCAGGATGTGGATGTATAGGAAACAATGGGCAAATATCTTGTTGATCTTGTTTTTTCTTTCTTTTCTTTTATATCTCACAATCATTTCACTGAGGGTTTCCAGTAAATTTTCTACTCAGAAAACTCTGAAAAATACTTCATGTCATATATGACTACAGGTCATAATGAGATATTAAGTGGGGTTTTTTGTGAATTTAACTTCCTCATCTTCAAGTTCAGTTCTTAACACTCAGTGAGGATCAAAACTAATTTCAGCTTAAAAAGTTAAATATGTAAAGGACATCAGCTTCAGTGGTTCACAGGTATTGAAAAGATCATGAAAGTAAGAATGGCCATTATTCAGTGTTATGAAGATAACCAACGTAGATAATTTGGAATGTAATCAAAATAAAAACAGAAGTGAAAATGCAATATAAATAATAATAGCAAACATGAGTGCTTCTGCCAACATGCCATCAGTTGATTCAAATTGGACAGTATTGTAATTATTAGAGCTGACATATGTCAAATGATTATAAATTAATGGTTTGCAGAATTAAGTCATATATTATAGATTTCCACTGGGTAGATACATAATAGCAGGGAACAAAGGACCTTTAAACAATGTAAAATTATTAAATTAATCCATAATGGTATATTGCACACACAGTATAAATTATGAGATGATTTTTCATATGATTAAAGAAGAATTTATACACCTAAGCACTTGAATGAGCAGACTTCATTATATGCAGCTATTACTAGTGTCTGTGTGACAGATTTGGTCAGACTTACTGTAAATACTTTAACAGTAAGTTCAGCCTCAGGAAAGGTTACAAAATTGGAAATCAGATTTATCACAGGTTATGCGATTGGTTCCAAGAACTAAAAAATAAATTGGAAGGGTTGTTGCTCTTATAAATTTACATGTATTAAATATAGACAGCATGTTAGTTTGTACAAGTCTCCAGTCTCATGAATACCTCAAAGGTTTTCCTTCAAAATGCTTCAGTATCTTCACTTATAATTTGAAAAATAGGAGTGTAATATTTCAGAATGTGTTAACAGAATTTTTCATAAATCTGAGATTACTATAGATCCTTACTATTTGATGTCAAAGTCATTTAATCCTCAGGGAATATGTCTTAGTCTTTACATTGAGTTTTGTATAACATACTGTGTTTTCTATATTTTGGGCAGGCTCAGTATTTGGCAATATATATGTGGCAAGGACATAAATTAGCAGATATACAGTCTGCTTGTTCATACAAAGGTTTACAGGAAACAAAATTTCATTTCAAATCAGAAAGTTGTTATTTTTTTGTACGTAGGATGGTTTGGACTTACTAATGTTTGGCCAGTTCTAGAAACATACATAAATTCAAGTTTGTGCTTAAGAAAATGAAAGTAATACAATTCATAACTCTGAGGAAAGACCTTGTGTTAATGTTTAAAAATCACATTTTCTTGAGCAATAGTCTGTGTCTACATGACAACAAGACATATGGGTGTAATGTGAAACTTGTAGTCAATCATCTAGAGGTTTCTAAATAGCCAGATGCTTTGTGTCGGTGAGACAAGAATTTCAAATGATTGACTGAAACATTCATTGTCATAGTTAACTGACTAGAATGCCCCATCCATTAGTTTAGAGATGCAGACAGAAAAGAGAGACCATGAGACTTCCTTAAGGAAGTAATAGGTAGCTAATATCTATAATTATATGATTCTCCCATGCTTTTTCCTTTGAGTATTATCAATAACAAGAAGTTTTCCATTAAATTATTATTCTATTCTCACAACTTATAATTCATCTTAAAATCCATTTTGTGTAAATTAATTTCAAAACTCTATAAACCGCAATGGAGACCACAGATATTAGACAGGTTTGAATACTAGTTTCAAAATCTAAAATGGTGGCACTGGCCTCTAATCCCAGTTCTCAAGAAGCAGAGGAAGGAGTATTGTGAGTTCAAACAAAGTTTGGGCTATAGAGTAGGATTCTACCTGTCTCAAAAACTCAAGGCTCTATGTAGAACCTATAGGCTGATTACTTGCCTCATATACCTGTGTAGTGTTGGAATACTGAAAAAAGTAATAATTTTAGGCATTGATTCCATCAAGCACCCATGTATTTTAAGAATATCTGCCAAGTGTAATTATCCACCTCAAAAATTAATTTTAGAACTACTGGAGACAGTGAGCAAGCATTTGTTATAAAGGTATGAACAATTCGCACATTCTTTTGTGAAACAATGAGTGTCTACTGCATGCCAGATTGGATGAGTGGGATCAGAGATGTAATTGAACCAGCTATCATATTCATTTGCAAGCAACTCACATTCCTGTGGAAGATACTGGAATTCTAATAGATAACAATAGAAGTGACATAAATGGCAAAGGATCTGGTGAGGTGCTATTGATACAGTAACAATGGAGTTCCTTTCTGCCCAGAGATTCTGAAAAGGAAGTTTGACTAGAGAAAGGTTATCTGAGCAAAACCTTGAACAAAAAAAGAAAGAGAACAATTAGAAATGCTAAAAATGTTTTAAACGTAAAAGAAAAAAAGGAGGTACTGAGGAAGACAGTATTTTTTAAAGATTTATTTTTGCTTGTATATTTAATTATGTATATATATATGTGTGTGTGTGTGTGTGAGTGTGTGTGTGTGTGAGTGTGTGTGTGTGTGAGTGTGGTGTGTGTAAGAGTAGGGGCTTGTGCACATGAGTGGCATGCCTGTGAAGACCAGAACTAGGCATCAGATCCCCTAGAACTGGATCTACAGGTGGTTTTGAGCCAGCCAACATGGGTGCTTGTAACCAAACTTGGGTTCTTTGTAACAGCAGTACATGCTCTTAACATGTACAGTTGAGCCAATTCTCCAGCCTTAGAAAGACAGAAATTTAATAAATAGAATTAAGACTTGTTAACTTTGCCTACACATTGTTAGGCTTTGACTACTATCCCGGGGGGGGGGGGGCAGAATACAAGATAAATAAGTTAAAAGGAAATTTTAAGAAAAAAGAGTAAATATATCCTATGCATGCTAAATATTTTGCCTTGTTTCCCTTGAAATGATTTGCTGATTTACATATAGCCCCAACAGAGAGGTTAAATTTTAAGCATCTGTATAAATAGAACCTGTAAGATAGAATGTCATTCTGCTGAACTTGATTATAGTCCCATGAACCTGAAGCAGGTGTGGCAAAAGGAGTTCATGGTTGCCAAAACAGTCAATGAATGATTAGCAAAGGTCATTTGTAGCTAGAGTTTTCCTGCCTGACCCACAGTCAGGACAAATCTCTTTCACCTGCCAGTCCCACAGACGCTCAGACCCAACCAAGTAAACACAGAGACTTACATTGTTTACAAACTGTACGGCCGTGGCAGGCTTCTTGCTAACTGTTCTTATATCTTAAATTAATCCATTTCTATAATTCTGTTCCTTGCCACATGGCTCGTGGCTTACTGGCATCTTTACAGGCTGCTTGTCCTGGCGGTGGCTGGCAGCGTCT
>CABHPH010065529.1:0-29337 GCA_902168325.1 Peromyscus nudipes | reverse complement strand
TATACTTCCTGCCTAGCCACTGGCCAATCAGTGTTTTATTAGCAACATATTTGCCATACAGAACATCCCACAGCACTTCCTTTTTTTTTTTCAAAAAGGAAGGTTTTAACCTTAAAGTAAATTACATATAATTTGGGAATTTGGGCGTAGCTTCTCTTACTGCTTCCTGCTGGAGGGGGGCGCTGTATCTTATGGGGACACAAAGAAAACTTTAGAATTGTGGAGTAGTCCGTGAGAGTGTATCATCTGAGCCAGTTGCCTTGAAACGGTTCTGGATGTTGGATCATCTGAGCCATGGTGTCATCGGAGACCTTTCAGGTGGTCATGGCTGGTCAAACCTGATGTATCTTAATCTGGAACAAATCCATAGCCTCTGGCTTTCTGTGGAAACAAAATCAGAGCTTCCTTTCCAAAGCAACATATCCTTACATCCAAATTTTGAAGTCAAGGTATCTTTAAAATATACATATTGGTTTAACTCAGCTTCCTTTATAATCAAATATCTCTCTGCAGTTAAGAATCCCAAAGACAACACAATGCAGATTCTCTGTGTGATATCCATCTTTACGTGGCTTATATTTTATACTTCCTTTACTGTCTCTTTAAAGACTTCATTTTTCAAAACTATTTCTTTATATAACTGTATATATTCCTTTTTATCTCTCTTTGAAGCCTACGTACATTTTTACACACATTTTAAAGCATTTAAAGTCTTGTTTCATCTGTATCTGTTTTATTGTGAATCAATTGTTTTCAACTGCAGCATTTCTAAGACTGAAACGGTGCTATGGCTGCTGGCTCCGCCTACCTCAGCTTCCCAACGTGGTGGTGATACGTTTACCGCTAGCTCTGGGAGCCTTCGTGGGTCTATGCTTCTGTCAAAGCAGCGTTTAGCTCAGAAACCTCTTTTTTTTTTATTTTGTACTAGCAAAAGCTAAATCCACCATGCAACTTAATGCGCCACTTGCAGACGCCTCATTCCCACCATACTGCAGGTCGAGCGCACACCAGGAACCCGCCATACAGTAGCTCAAGCCCGCAGGCTGCGGCTAACTTGAGAAAGACAACTAGGAAGCTATTTTAGCTCCGTTTTAGAATCTTCTTTTTACGCTTTCTCAGGTTTTAAGTGGAAATTCCTGCCCCACGTTGGGCGCCATTTGTAGCTAGAGTTTTCCTGCCTGACCCACAGTCAGGACAAATCTCTTTCACCTGCCAGTCCCACAGACGCTCAGACCCAACCAAGTAAACACAGAGACTTACATTGTTTACAAACTGTATGGCCGTGGCAGGCTTCTTGCTAACTGTTCTTATATCTTAAATTAATCCATTCCTATAATTCTGTTCCTTGCCACATGGCTCGTGGCTTGCTGGCATCTTTACAGGCTGCTTGTCCTGGCGGTGGCTGGCAGCGTCTGGCAGCGTCTACTTCCACCTTCCTGCTCTTTTTATTCTGTTAGTCCCGCCTATACTTCCTGCCTAGCCACTGGCCAATCAGTGTTTTATTAGCAACACATTTGCCATACAGAACATCCCACAGCAGTCATTAAAAAGGGGAAGAACAAAGAAGCAACCTGATAATTCAGTCTTCCTGTGGTAGTCATCAAAATTTAAGTGGCACAGAACGATCTGCTGAGGAGCTGAGGAGAAAGTGGCTGTGAAGGGGCTGAGTAGGTATGCAGAGCCTACGACCTCGAATTGGGTCAAGAAAGTGTCCTCTTTGAGTGATACAAAATGAAGTCTTTGTCATAGGTGCTGGATGCTATGCAGTTACAATAACTGATGAAGAAGCCTGTGACAGGCTGGCTCTGCTTCACTTAATTGTTGGCCTAAAGTCACAAATCGTGAGCAGGGGCAATACTTGCAACAAAGCATTTTATTTGAAGCAGAAAAGGCAACAAAACTCTTTACTTGAAGGAGAAGAGACACAGTGTGAACCATAATCAGGTCAACATCTTGATCTTAGACCCTCTGAGCGTCCAGAAATATGAGAAATAAATTTCTGATGTTAACACTCCTCAGTTTATGGTATTTGGCAAAGATTGCTGGAGTGAACTAACACAACTTCCATTTCCTTATCTCTAAAATAGATATAAAATCCTCAAATAGATATAAAATCCTACCTTGAGGGGTTGTAGGAAACAGTAGATATGATGGATATGGAGCGCTTAACAGGTATTCAATAATAGCAACTATTCTTGTCATGCAACACTGCTTGTAATGTTAAAGTGGCCTGATACAGTTTATCCTTCATTTCATTTAGGATTTATGTTTGTTATTTGTATGAACAATCAATCATTTACTTTATCCTGTTGCTTAATCTCTTTATAATCTCTGAACTGCTGACTGTATACATGGATGTTGATTGCCTTGACCTGTGAGATTTATTTATTATTTTATTTTATTACTTATATGACTTCTGGTTATCCCTAACCAGCCCTTCTTTTTACTAGCATTCCAGCTGGTCTTATTTGCCAACAGTGACATGGCTAATGTTTTGAGTCTTGAAACTTCATAGCAAACTGGAAAGCATTATTAAGGTAAGCAGTACTCTATATTTTACATTTAAAATGTCATTGATATAGTGTTACATGAAAAATCATGATATGTTGTTATTTCAATTCTGATCCTATCTTGGCTTTCCCCTTTGTTATAATAATCCATTCTTCATTTAGATATTTGCATAAATTAATGATAATTCTTCCTGTTAGAGATCTTTAGGGATTCTGTCACTTTTTTCTGATATAAACAAAATATCATGAAGCATTACTCCCACTCTTTTCAGATTATAGACCATTGGAGAGTGAATCTTATGAAATTTACAGAGATGTTCATCAATAGTAGTCCCAAGTGGAGCATGCACTTCCACAAACAATTCTGTATGAAATTTTAAAAATATTTTAGAATTTTTGAAACAGTATTTTAACTCCAGGTTATTAACCCACAGTGCTATCCTTTATCCACTATTCAGCCTCCTTTAAAATGTTTAAATTAACCATTCATGGTTTTTAAAATTAACTTATATATTATCCATATCAAGGAAAGAGTTGTAACTGACAGATCAAGAAAGAGATAGGAAGTAGCATGATGTTAATCAATGCACTAATTCAAAATCTCAATGCTGGAATTACTTCTTCATCTTTAATGCTGAGGGAAAGGACTTTGACCTTCACATACAGTCTGTGTCGAGCAGAGATATGGCACATTAAAGTATTTGTCAACTCACGTTAACAAGTAATTGAGCTTGGTAGCAATGCTGATCAACTCACATTCCACTCTCTGTGGAACAGGTTTTACTTTTAACTGAATATGACTAATGTCATTAGAGTGAGCCTGCCTTAGGCATTTCTGTAGCAACATGATTGATGTAAGAACCATTATTTGCTTTTTTTTTTCATTAGTTGATATAACTCTCACATATGTACTACAATATGTATTTGTATGTTTTTATAGTGATATTTCTCAGTGTGGGTCCTGCAAAGATGGCACTGTAATTATTCCACCATCATATTCATTGTGACATCAAATTGGGATCAAAATGAGTCCCCTTTGGACTTGTATTTTTATGCATATCCTCATTCTATTCTCTTGTTATAATGTCATCATAACTAGGTCACTGTAGACTTTCATTGAGGTTATTATAAGACAGTTAACATCATGGCAACGACAAATTAAATTGCACAGGAAATCAGCATTGTAAAAGAAACTTAAAATTCTGACAAGTAATTATTGGTTATGTTTGGTAATTGTTTTGTTGAAACAACTTTCTCTTATTTCAAAATGTCTCCCAAAGACAGTATTCTACATTAAAAAAAAATACCTAGAAACCAGGAAAATTGCACTTTTCTTTTTCAGTGAGCCAATTGTCAGTTGTACTTTGGCAAAATATTCCAAAGTATGGCTGTTGTTTTAATAAACTGGAAAGTAATCTGACATTTAAAATTTTGTGTTAATGTTTTCAACAGCTGATCTCCAACGGAACAATGAGAAAGAGAGGAAGCAGCAAAGCCATGCTCCTACCTCAGCACTGATGCAGAGAGGGAAGCTTCAAGCAAGAAGACTTTCTGGCATAATAACTTTTCATGGAAGGTGGCAGTGATATTTTGGTAGAAGCTGACAAATCACATTCTTTATCTGTGTGAAGAGTCACCACCATACAGGTGGTCCAATAAAAAGGATCATTGAACACTTATGTTGCAAAACATTGTATGTATTCAAAGGACACTAAAAGATATGGCCTGATCTTTGCTCTGGAAAAATGTACACTGTGACTGTGGAGAAAAGAACATGTGTTTTAACATTTCAGTATCAATAGAAGGCTGCTCCATTAAAATCTTGAGGAGGTACCATTAAGAGTGTCACTTCTGAAACAAAGGTTCATATGGATGAAGAATGTACACTCTTTCCTATGATGTCTCTAACAAATCAACACAAAGTTGGTCCTGTAAATGAATCAAGTTAATTATCTTGAAGTTATTTCAGTTATGAATTTGATACAATCTTACTAGGCTGAAATCAAGATGCTGGAAGGACAGCAACTCTTTCTGGAGAAACCCATAGATAATCTGCTTCCTTGTATTTTTAATTTTTACATTCTTATTTTAATGTGTGATTCAGCATACATTAATAAATTAATATATTAATCATACACAATAATGGGTTTGGTTTTTATATTTTCATTCCTGTATATAATTCATTTCAATTATATTATACTCCATTACTTTCCCTAGTTTCCCTCTGAATTTTTTTCCTTTTATTGAAAATAGTTTTTTTTCTCTTATAATTTGTCTCGATTATAGTTTCCCCTTCTTCTACTCCTTTCAGTTTCTCCCCACCTCGCCTCCCATCCAGATCCACTTCCTTTCTGTCTGTCTTCAGAAAATAAACAGGCTTTTAAGAGATAATAATAAAATAAAGGATAAGATACAGCAAAACTAACACATCAGAATTGGAAAAAATAAACCAAGAAAGCAAAGAGTCCAAAAGAAGGCACAGGAAACAGACGCACTTGCTGTGTGGATGATTAATCGATAAATAAAACTCTGATTGGGCAGTAACCAGGCAGGAAGGATAGGGTAGGCGGGACAAAGAGAGAGGAGATGTCTAGGGAGTGGAAGGCTGAGGCAGAGAGACGCCTAACAAGATGTAATATACCGGTAAGCCATGAGCCACATGGCAACTTATAGACTAATAGAAATGGGTTAATTTAAGATATAAGAAGAGCTCACAAGAAGCCTGAGCCATTAGGCCAAACAGTTTAAATAATATAAGTGTCTGTGTGTTTATTTTATAAGTGGGCTGTCGGACTGCCAGGGCTTGGCGGGACTGGAGAGAAAACTCCAGCTACACCCACTCATTTACACACTCAGGAATCCCATAAATTCACTAAACTGAAAGTTATATACACAGATGACCTAGTGCAAACCCATGGAGGTCCTGTGCATGCTGCTTCGGTCTCCATGAGTTCATATGAACTTTGTTCATGTTGATTTAGAGGGCTTTGTTGTCTTGGTGTCTTCCATCCCCTCTGGCTCTTATGCTCTTTCTGTCTCCTTTCCCTTGGGGTCCCCTGATCCCTAAGGGGAGGGATTTGGTGGAGGCAACTCCTCTAAGGCTGGCTCTTCTGAGGTCTGTCACTCTTTGCATATTGTTTGTCTATGAATTTATGCACTTGTACACATCCACTGTAGGAAAAAACTTCTCTGATGATAGCTGAGCAAGGCACTGATCCATGAATATAGCAAAATGTCATTAAGGGTTATTTTATTGCTACTGTTTTTATTTGAACAGTAAGTAGCAGTTGGTTTTACCCTAGTTCCCTGAACTATCTCATCTCAGATTCTTGGTCACCCAAATAATATGGTTTCCATCTCCTGGAGTGTGCCTTAAGGCAAATAAGGTTGGTTAGTTACTTTCACAAGCTTTGTGCCACTACTGCCCTAACATATCTTGTAGGCAGGATATCATTGTTTGTCAAATGGTTGATGAATGACTTAGCGCTTATATTTCTCTTTTGATAGCATTCAGAGTACCTTCTTGTAACAAAGACACTAGAACTTAAAGCAGAATGCTCTGTGTAGGCACCAGCTTAACTTTCCTATGTTCATGAGTTGTGTAGGTATTGTCTTCAGCAATAGGGCGTTGCCTTCAGTTTGTAGAGAGAAACCTATAGTCTTGGCAACAGCCCTGGGACCCCTTTGGCCAACTACGCAATTAGATGTCACTCAATTTGGGGACTGAAAGCTTCATTTGGTGAAAAGAGAAGATGGCCAATTGGGGCTTTGTCTACCTCATTATTTTGTAATTTCATTTAGATTATGTTCATACATGTATATATTTTAGGAAGCTTCTACTGTATTAGGTTTCCATACTATCCCTCAAATGGTTTTTAAATTTAGTTTTCTTTCCCTGTGTCCCCTCCTTTTTCTCCTTCTTCTGTCTTCCTCCTACTTGGTCCCCCTGTCTAGCCCCCCTGTCCCATACATCTGTAACTCTCTATTCTATGTCCCTTTCCTAGAGAGATCTATCTGTACCCTTTAGTCCCTTAATCTATACCTATCCTCTGTGGCTCCACTTGTTTCTAACACTTAATAATCTTTTTCTACTCCTGAACTAGCCCTCTCCACCTTGAGTTTTATTTCTTTTATTTGGGGTCAACTAACAAGTTTCACTGGGGATGTTTATAAGAACATGTGTGTGAGTCATTTACACAATGTGCTTCTTGCCATTGGCTATAGCAATGGCGACAATGACTCTTCCTCCCCATCAACTACTGTCTTCGTGTATAAGTTCTCGGGGAATGCAAGGACCCATGAGCTCCTTCCTCTTCCATGATAAGATTTTGACTGACCAAATTTTAAGGATATATTGTACAAGTAACCATAGCTGCTGTGAGTTCAAGGGTGCAACAACCATGTTGTATCTAGAAGACAGTATTCCACACTATTATTCCCTCTTCCTCTGGATCCCATAATGCCTCAACCCCTTCTTCCATGAGCCTTAGAGAGGGTATTATAGTTGAGTTTTCCAACTTCTAGGATTTTATGTTTCTTCTGTTTTCAAAGTCAGCAATGTTCTAATTTCTTGTATTTCACTAACACTCAAATCTTCCTATGCATAATTTTCTCTTTCACTCTTAAGGATCCACATACAATTATAATAGAGATCTCAGGTTTAAAGTAAGATGATTAATGACTTTAAGTGTATTGCAACCATAATTTCTCTCTGTCATTTTACCTAATTTAATCACAGGTTTCAGAGAATAGAAAGTGGAGGAATGGGAGCCATTGCTGTGGGATGTTCTGTATGGCAAATGTGTTGCTCTGATTGGTCAATAAATAAAACCCTGATTGGCCAGTGGCTAGACAGGAAGTATAGGCGGGACTAACAGAGAGGAGAAAAGAAAGAACAGGAAGGCAGAAGGAGTCACTGCCAGCCACCGCCAGGACAAGCAGCATGTAAAGATGCCGGTAAGCCACGAGCCACGTGGCAAGGCATAGATTTATGGAAATGGATTAATTTAAGCTATAAGAACAGTTAGTAAGAAGCCTGCCACAGCCATACAGTTTGTAAGCAATATAAGTCTCTGTGTTTACTTGGTTGGGTCTGAGCGGCTGTGGGATTGGCGGGTGACAAAGATTTGTCCTGACTGTGGGCAAGGTAGGAAAACTCTAGTTACAAGCCATCATTCGATGCATCCTATCAATCACACATTAAGATACTGGAGAAGTCTGTAGTATGTCTCTGAAAAGCATAAATATTGAACAGAGATTTGAAAGGAAGTAAGAATGTGAGAATGAACAAATAACATTAATATGTTGCGTGTACAGATTTTGGAGCTAGATAGACAGTCCCCACTTTTATTTCTAACATTAGTAATTGTGAGATCTTCCAAAATTCACACAACTACCTTTTGCCTCATTTGCTTACACCTAAGAAAATCATAAACCTGGCACCCAGTTTATAGAATCATCATGAAGGTTAAATTATCTATGTCTTCTAATCTAAAATGGATAGAAGTAAAAAAAATCACCATTCAAACTCAAAAGCAACAACAACAACAAAAACTTAGCATTATGAAAACTGAGCAGCTTACATCAAATACAGATGACTGAAAAGCTAACTATTGTTCCCAAAGTTGAGATAGAAAAACAAATACAGAGAAAGACATATTATCTGAGCTGAACCCCACTCCTAGCAAAAGCTTCCATGGAAATCAGTGCTAAGGTAAGAAAAACTTGTCTATAATGAACAATAAAAATATAATGTAGTTGTTTGAATGAGAATTATCCCCATAGGTCATATATTTGAAGCTTGATACCTACTTTGTTGATTGTTTTGTGAAGGACTAGGAGGTATGGCCTTGTTGGAGAAAGTGTATCATTCAGGATAGGCTTTGAAGTTTCAAAAGCCCTGGCCAGGTCTAGTCTCTTTCTTTCTTTCTTTCTTTCTTTCTTTCTCTCTCTCTCTCTCTCTCTCTCTCTCTCTCTCTCTCTCTCTCTCTCTCTCTCTCTCTCTCAGCTCCATGCTTGCCCATCTATATCCATGCTCCACAGCACGATGTTTATAGGTGTACCCTTCAAAATTTTAAGCACTTAAATGCTTCCTTTTATAAGTTCCCGTGGTCATAGTGACTCTTCACAGTAATATAAAAGTAACAAAGGTATAGAGGTTCAATATGGTCAAGTCTGATAGATGAAAACAGTCTGAAGAGAACTTCCTACTGATAATCTAAAGTCTTACTGAATTGTTCCTCCAGAAATTCAACCACACATCCATTTTGAATTTTTTTTTTGCATTTTTTTTTTGGTTTTTTGAGACAGGGTTTCTCTGTGTAGCTTTGCACCTTTCCTGGAACTCACTTGGTTGGTAGCCCAGGCAGGCCTTGAACTCACAGAGATAGGCATGGCTCTGCCTCCCGAGTGCTGGGATTAAAGGTGTGTGCCACTATCACCCAGCCATTTTGACTTTTTAAGTATGAAAATCAAAGGTGAAATCGTGGTGTAAATACTGATAAACAAATAAAATTGGGTTAATTAGTACTCATTTAAAC
Source organism: Peromyscus nudipes (assembly GCA_902168325.1). Taxonomy (NCBI): domain Eukaryota; kingdom Metazoa; phylum Chordata; class Mammalia; order Rodentia; family Cricetidae; genus Peromyscus; species Peromyscus nudipes. Next base: position 20,288 of record CABHPH010065529.1, on the reverse strand, counting down.
TAAAATATTCTGCTTTACAAAATAAATCATTGAAATAATGGGCATGATTAAGATTTTCATAAATTGTTGCAAAACACATATTTTCTTTCAAATTATTTTTATTTTAAACTTTATTTGTGTATGTTACTATTACTAGATTGGTGCTTTTGTGAGACTCCTAACAGTGGGAGCAGATGTGTCTCTGACTCTTTTGCCTGCTCTTGAGACTCTTTTCCTCCTATTGAGTTGCCTAGTTTAGTCTCAATATGAGACTTTGCATCCTGTTTTGTCCTATTTGGTTGTCATCACATGGAGGCCTGATGTTTTCTGAAGAGGAAACAGATGGGGAGTGGATCTGGGTGAGAGGGAATATCAGGGGGAGCTAGGAAGAGTGGAGGAAGGGGAAACTGGTTGGGATATATTGTATGAGAGAAGAACCTATTTTCAATGAATAAATAAATGAGTTTCATAAATAGTTGTACAATATAAATTATCTTTGTAATTATTTGTATGTTAAACTATATTATTACAAAGCCACATACAAAAATATGGATGTATGCTTTTTTCCATTTGGATTGTTATTTTTGTCTTTTTTAATTTTATTGTTTATATTGACTTATGTATTAATATTTTTTCCTAGAGAGGAAGAGATAACCATAATATTGGGTGGGGAGAAAGTGGGGAGGCTCTAGAAGAAGTTGGGAGAGGGTAAAGAATATAAACAAAATATATTTTATAAATTTTCAAACCAATACATTTTTTATAATATATCATTGTTTTGGAAAAAACAAAACAATGAAATATATCATAACACTGTAATGTTTTGTGTCTTTCTAATACCAGGACCTTTGACTTCAGTAAGTTTTTACCTCATGTGTGTGGCATAACAAGAACATATTTTTGGATTTCCACCCACCTCCTTTCTGTATGCTGGCTCCCACTTTCAGTAGCATTTCCTTCGCCAATATTTAGCATGTGTTTGCATGCCTAGAGTTTACAATGAGGAGGAAAACATACATGGTATATCATTAAGTTTATATTAAAGTCCTAGAAAACAGAAAATGTAACATATATTTGTGTATTCCACATAATTCTTGCTGCACACAGTGTATTCAAAAAATGTTTTTTGAACACACACTTCTTGTAACATGAATCTTAAAGAGTCTCGCCGGATCCTCAGCTGGTCTTGTTTCCTCAGACTGGAGGCCTCTGAGTTGTCATCCAGAATGGGTCTCAGCTGAACTGCTTTTCAAAAGCCTGAATGCTTAACCAGCCAAATACTTAACCAGCCAAATGCTTCTAGTTGCTGGTCCTCACGCCTTATATACCTTTCTGCTTTCTACCACCACTCCCTGGGATTAAAGGCTTGCTTTCTGGAATTAAAGGCATGTGTCACCATGCCTGGCCATTTCCAATGTGGCCTTGAACTCACAGAGATCTAGAGGGATTTCTATCTCTGGAATGCTAGGATTAAAGGCGTGTGCTACCACGGCCTATCCTCATGTTTAATATTGTGGCTGTCCTGTCCTCTGACCCCAGATAAGTTTATTAGCATACATAATATTTTGGGGAACACAATACCACCACAACTTCTAACAAGAATAATGTATACCTACTGCCTAACTATCAATGGTCTAGTGCCTATAAAGCGATGCTTCATTTCTCCATAACAATCTCAGACAGTAAATAATTCAATATTTTTTACTTGGCAGAAAGTGGCCAACCAGCTTGAAACTATTACATGCAGGACTTAAAATCTGCTTGCTATTAAGTCACCTCATTTAACTGACCAATCCTACTCACAACACTCATTGATTCATTTAGTACTCTATCATGATGGACATCATGTTGTGTATTGGCTTGTCATATTACATTTCCCCAAAGTGTTTTCATTTCATAAGACTGAGTTATGGAGCACACAAGCAGAAGAAATAAATCTCTAAGAGTAGACTTTGAAGTATGAACTACAGGAAAAATATGGGCACTATTTTGGTAAAAGGTTTCCACCTGTTCTCAAATGATATTGCTTAAGTGTCTCTCTAGAAATTCTACTAAAAGGAGTCAACAGACTAGGGAAAGAAACAAAGGTTGACAATGTAACAAGCAAGCTCTTTAATAATTCTTTATAATACGAAAACCAGGCATACCCTTTATCCTTCACCCTGAAATGATATTTTAGTAACACTACTTTGCATCGTCCACTAAATATTGTAAGGATGAGTAAATGATATCAGCATAATTGTACTTAACTGTCTATTGAATAATTAGAACTCATCTGCCGAGTTTAGAATCAATTGAGAGATACAATCATATCATCAAAATCCCTCAATGATAAGTATAATTAATAGAACTCACTCTTTTATATCTCATTTATTCATAATACTTCATGTCTTCTTTACAAGATATAGACACACTGTTACTGGGGGAATTTGATAACAGCATGCTATACCTGTAAGGGCAGTGGTGAATGATGAATATTTCCTATTAAATACAACAGATTTCTGATTAAGAACCCTAAGTTATATTGATGCGGTACTCTTTAAATTATATTTACACTCATTTATTTATTTTAAGGGAGTACGGGTGCATGGGTGTTTGGGTGTCATATGTGAATGTAGAGGTCAGAGGATAATTTGAAAGAGTTGGTGTTCCCCTTCTACCATACAGTTCTCAGTGATTGAGCTCACATAGTAAAGCTCATTGGCAATTGCCTTTAACTGATGAGCTAGTTCTCTCACTGTCCTTGGTGTGTTTATTCTTTACTTGAAGATTATATTTTTGATATTTACTTAAGAGTCTAGCATCTATATACATAATCAAGAACAAACTTGTTTCTCTTGGGAATGTCATTTTAAGGTTCACTGTCAATATTATATTGACATTATAGCAAGATTTTAGAAGCTTTAATTTTAATTTTCTATGCTCAAGAATAGTTTAAGTACTTAGAGAGTGAAAATTTTCATAAAAAATTGAAATTACCTTGCAAAGTTCTTTGAAACTGATGTTCACTTGGGTGCAATGGCTAATGGCAATTTCCACTTTTAAAAACATCATCTGCAAGTAACTCAATGCAATCTATGTTTTCATATATCATTTATTTTCCCAATTTTAAAAAAATTAGCTCATGCTTGAGAAATGCCATATTACCGAATTATGTTCCATTTGTCTGTATCAGTGATAATTTTCTGATTGTTTTACAGAAATATAGCCTAGCTTTTACAGGGATAGTTTGACAATTGCATATCATACCTCTAAGAATATTTTCCTTTAGTCTGTCAGTGAGCACTTTATAGCATTTGGGTTTGTATTCAGAAATAATGAAACTAAATCAAGAGGAGCCAGGCGGATGCATAGAGATGCATAGATACTAAGCACAAAAATTATTAATCTAAAATTTCTTTGTCCCACACCTTATGTAGATGTAAGTAATGCTGAAAATATATGTCTAGCCAAGTCTTGAACATGAGGGATAGGTAGTATGCACATCCCCCTTAACGTGCTAAGTAAAGCCATATGAAATTCCCTGTAATGTCATGGAAATAATAGGCACACTGACCAGAAAATAGTATCAATATCAAATTTCAAGGCTGTTTTGTGAGGTACATTAAGATCCAAGTATTGTATATCTATTTCTTGCATGCTATTTTTATACATATAACATATACTCATTCATTTTAATGTTTGTACTTAATAATACTAATTAATAAAATAAGGAACAAGTTTAGAGACATTTATGTTTACTTTTTGGCTCTCTTTCTCTTCCTTTTAATCTGGAAAAACTTATTTTGTAGTTTTTCTTTTTGGGGGGGTTAGGAGCTAAATTTCTTATGAATGCACTCAGTGTCTCAATTCCTATTATTTTCTAGTAATTTGTTTTCATAGACCAATCCTCATTTTAGAATTCTCTGGTGCTTTCTAATTATTATATACAGTTTATATATCCTTACACTAAAGATTATATGCTAGCTATATTCTATCCTGATTAATGATAGCATCCAATTTCTGTGTGTGTGTGTGTGTGAGAACATGTGTGTATTTTTGACTATATGTGCTTCTTTGATTCTTTTTCTTCTGTTTGTTTGTTTGTTTTGTCCGCTTCTAGTTTGTTTATATATATATTTATTATTATTATTATTTATATGATTGTTTGTATTCTAATGAGAGAGAAAATGAAAAGGTGTGGCTCTTGATGGGAGGGGAAGTTGGGAGGACCTTAGAGGAGTTGGGGAGGGGAAGCCATAATCAGAATATATTATATGAAAAAAATCTATTTTCAATATAAAAAACATAGTACATTAAAGAATAAAAAAGGAACACTTAAGATTTGTAAAAAAGAAATCATATCCAGATTCACAAAAGTCACCGCCCCTCATTGGTGAAATGATGTTGGTGTTAATTTTGATCAGCCAAACAGTTCTCTAGTACTTTATATTGCCAGTTATAAGGTGTCTGTGGAGAGACTTAAGCACTTCAATATATTATGTCCAAATTTAGTAACTTTTCATGAATCTTGCTTGTACCATTGTTTCTTCTAGTAGATATAGGATAATTGTTTTCTTGCATTCACCTTCATTTATCACCAGCCGCTATTCTACTATTAGTTAGCAAAAGCATTTTCTCTTCTCTGGTTGTCTAGGTGTTCAATTGGTTAACTATTGTGGGTATGAATTGATTTACTCTCCAAAATGGTTCATAATTAACTGCAGTATTAAGTTTTAAAAATCATTTGATAATAAATTCTGTTTTTCTCCTAATTAACACTATCATGTTGGATATACCTAAAGTATTTTTTCATGTTTTTAACAGATAAACTATTCTTTCCTTCCTATTATTATTGTTTCTTTATGTACTTTCTGTATTTTATGTAATTTCTGTATTGTCTTCCCCATTTATGTTTTGTGTTTGAGCAAATTTTATATCACAATACTTTAGTCCTGTGCTTATCTTCCTGTTTAGTTGGCAATCCTGTGGATTCACTGATGATACGATTTTTAAGCGTAAGTGCAATCAAAACTTCCCGTAAAGCTATGATTGGTAGGTTGCTGGAGAGCGTTGGTTTTGCTATCATTTGTGGTCAGTGCCAAGTTGTAACATTATGTGGAAGATCTCTACTCAAAATCTGTTGGAATCAAAAAGATTTACTGCTGTGCCAGCGCAATTTGGTAGGCAGCTTTCAATTCACACGTGTTTAAACTACAAACATTGTGCCAAAATACAGTGGTCTCAACCTGAAGACATCCCATAAGGAAATAGAAATACATATATCTAATCTGTGTAGTTTCCATTTAGTATTGGTGATATCTTCCTAAATGAAGATTATGTACTCGTTGCCCTCCTCTTAACACCTAATATACAGACATTCATATGCTTAATATTCCTTTCCATAGTTTTTTATAGGTTAAAAGAATGCTGTCCCTAACCACAGCAAATAAGTTTTAAAGACTTAATTTCATCTTTAAGAGTAATTTGAGAATTATTAACTGTTTCTAAATTTGTTTTCATGCATTAAACCAATTGCCATTTCTAAAGCTAAGGTGTTTCAGATCATCAATTTTACTTCAATTTGATTAAGTATAAAGGTAATGGCTGAAGGAATTTCTACTCATAAATCTTTTAAGCCATGCATTATAGTATGGTCTCCATATACCAAATTATGCAAAGATATTCTCTGTGAATGATTACAATTGCATATACTAAAGATGGGAATATCTTTGGGTCTGCTATTACACTAATAATGTCAATTCAGAATTCCAGAATGCTTCAGGAATATAGGAGACTGAAACTTTTCTTTAACAACATAATAAACAATAACACATGCAACATCAAATTTTATCCTATAATACACCATTTCCTTTTAAAGTGAAAAAAAAACTAAAGCTAATATACATTGAACAACTTTTACAATGTCAAAGTGTGTAGAGTGTCTTATCTTCCACTAAGAATCTAGATCCTCTTTCTTCTGGTAATGGATTTTCTAGGTGCCTTGACTGACATTTTCTCTTCTACATCCAGAGTCAGAATTTAATGTGTACCTCAGGTAAAGCTAATCAGAGCATTATTAATAATCACTCTAGTAATAATAGTTTATTTGGTGGTGCATACCCTCAATCCCAGGAGGTAGACAGAGAAAGAAAGATCCCTGTGAGTTTGAGGTTAGTCTGGTCTACATAGTAAGTTTCACACCATCCATAGACTTTTTCTCCAAAAACTTATCTAATTTGGGCCTATTATCTAGTCCATAGCAATTTAACATTATCTGTCCATTCAAGATGGCACCATTGAGAGTTTCAGCCTCCCTTTTGTCAAGAGGAAGATACTGTCATGTAAACCTAATGGTGCCAGGAACAACTTGTTTGAAAATAATAATGACATAAAGAAACAGAAAGACTCTAGGTTGAGATGAAGGTACTGATCTTTGTTGAAACTGTTGGAAAGCCAATATGACATGAAATCGACTTCATGATACTTTCCATGACCTCACTGTCCTTCTTGCTTAGGCACAATAGAAATATTTTATAGCACTTTTACATTCTTTCTTGTATTATTATTTTGACTAATGATGAAAACTTATTTTCCTTCCAGAAAATAAGAAAACTCTCAAAAAAAGTTTACCTTTCATTTTGTGAAGCTCTCAACAATATGTAACCTTTAAAAAGTTATCTTTCATTGGATATCTAGTAAATATATGCCAAAAGAACATAACATTCAGTTTTTTACTTATTTATTTGTTTGTTTAAATTGGAAACTTTAGGTCTGGGAAGCTTTCTCAGTGGTTAAGGCACTTGCACCTGATGGTGAGGACTGAAGTTCTGATACACAGACTGCACATAAAAGCCAGGTGCTAACATGTAGCAATTCCAGCAATTCTGGAGCAAGCTGCCTAGGCAGACGAATCAAATTAGTGAGAGACCCTGAATCAATAAATTAGGTGAACAATAGTGGAGCCTTCCCCCGCTCATCCATACCCATGTAGAAGTACTCTACCTGTGTGCCTACACACCATGACAATCATGCATTTATCAATGTATGTACACACCACACATAAACGCATATGTATGAAAAAAACTCAGATTTATCTTAGATTTTTTATTTATAGAGAAATTTGGGGGACTCTTCTCAAAAAAGTGTGTGGTCTAACTTATTCAGAGCAGAAATGTTCAAGTGTTTATAACAGTAAGCAATCTCTGTGTGAATAAAATATAGCTTGCTGTAGCTATTTTTTAAAATACCCCATCCAATTAAACATAATGTTTAGTAAATTTCGTTTCAGTAAATTGCATTTGTTCCCATACACTTTAAAAACACATCAGTGTACCTTGACTAGTGAATAAAAACCTTCAAATATTTTGTAAAGATACATTTAAGACTGAGTAGTTTCAAAATTAAATTTGGAATTGTAGGCCTATCACCTATGGAAATCTTTTAGCTCTGTGAAAATACTTTTTTGATCAAAATTGTCTAGGTCTCACAACAATAAAAGTTGTCTTGGTAAATACACTATTCACTAATGTATAGATCAAAATAAGAGGAGAGAGTAAAAATTTCCATCAAACACCACAGAGCATCATCTTATTTATATCTTTGCACATAAATTAAGAATCTTCTTTCAGGTTTTATGATAGGTTGCTAAAACAAGTAATAAAAACACACCACCACTATATAACCAGCATGACATTACCCATGAATGCAATTTCCATTCCAGAAGAAAATTATTATTCTGATTGGAATAACCTAATGGCAAAATGTAATTTGGGATGCCCTGGTGTAAATTTGTTATAAGAGGAATGCCTAAAGACGGTACTTATTGCTGCTATAAGAGTACAAGTAAAATGTCTGATGTGATTGGTTGAAATATGTGGAACTCAAATGGAGAAAAGTAAAGAGTACTTTTCTGATTTCCAGCAATCTCGCTTGCTATTTTTTATAATATTGTGAAAGTTTACATTCAGTAGAAATTGTGATTTCATTTTGATTTTTTCTTAGTACTAGTGAAAGGCTCTATGACACTATCTTGCAATTCTGAGTAGCAGCAGGCTACAGTTTCAGATCATCAACATAAACCTATGGTAAATGTGAGATATAGAACAGCATGCTGCACTGCTAAGCTATGATGTTTGGTGTATTTCACTTTTTCTGTTTTCAAATTAACAATGGTGTTTTAAGATATAACCTCACTACAAATACTTTGAGTATTTGTGCTTTCTGTAGCTTGGATATTACAGACTTATTTTCTTGACAGCTACTTAATTCATGAAGGCTTTATAGCAATGTGTACCAATTAGTCAACTATTAGTACAATTAAAAGGAAAACATGTTCTCAATGCAGTCTATTTCATCTATGGGTTCTTTATTGTTCAACAATTACTGGTAAGGGAATAAATGGTAGAACTACTTTCCTAAGTTTGAACAAAAATAAAACCACATTTTGATATTTTGCATGAATACCATATTTCAAACTTTAGTCCTTATGTTGTACTTGGAGGCGCCTGATTATTTATGATGAATAACCCTGATACATAAAAATACTTCTGTATTTTGTGAAAAAAAATTTATTGTGTTTTCACTTTTTTCTACCGATATATGTTGCATATGTGATAAATACATTAGGGGTGTGTTTGTCAGGGAGAACCTTAGGTTAAAAGGTCTTTCTGTGCTTCACAGAAGGTTCGTTATTAATTTTAGGCAGAAAGTTCAGGAATGCCCCTTCAATTTCCACACCAGCTCAAGTTTCATTAGGAAAAGCAGGGGTCAATTCCTTTTCAACTTATTCTGCAGCACTGGAAATGAAATACTTGAGAAAAGAAGTGGGTATTATATTAATTATAATTAGTTTATGGTTACAAATATTTGTTATTTTAATAGTAAGCTTATTGATAAATAAATAAAAGAACTAAGAGCCAGTATGTTACCATGAGATTATTGCTGTTATACTTGTAACTTTTAATAGAAATTTGTGGAAGACAGAGAGTTCAGTATAATAAGCAAATTGCAGCAAGAATAGGCTATCCTATTTTGGAAAATTGCCACTGTGTGATGTGACTTTTTCGCCTAAAGCCGCACCAACTTCCATGGAGTTGGATATAGTATTTAGTTAGCTCTCTCCCTTTCATCTGCCTATCTTTATGTCCTGAGCCAAGTATACTGAATTAAGAAGCAGTTTTTAATTTGAAATTTGCTGTTTGTATCTTGTTCTATCTTGGGTTTTTTGCATCTAATGTAGCCATTAGAAACTCTCATTATAATCTGAGACTTTGAGATCATATTTATTTCTGCCACAGTAGCTAGTTGCTAAAAGTATAACTTGATCTTCTAGAATGTAGTCATGCTACAAACTTAAATTTGGCCAGTTTGTCTGTGCCCACCATAAAGTCACAGAAGCAAGCAATACTTAATTGAACTCCGTGCTAATAATAGTTTCATTTTCAATTGAAGTGTAATTTAAATTATTTACCATTAAATATTGTTAAGTATTACAAATAATAAATATAATTGTATATTCTAGGAAGACGGAACAATTGATAAGAGCACTTGCTGCACAAGCATAAGTAGCAGAACTTTAATTTCAACACCCATATAAAAATCTGGACATGGTCCCATGAGAGACTGTAGCTCAGACACTGAGGTGTTGAGAGCCTGGAGGATTACTGGGGCTTGGTGGCTGTCAGCTTAGCCAGAAACCTGAAACTCAAGGTCCATAGAGAGAAAATATCTCAGAGGAATAAGGCAGAACATGTTAGGGAAGGGCAACTGACATCCTTCTCTGGCCTCTGAATATGCACAGATGTGTACAAGTACACACATGTATGTACAGCACGTGCATACATACACTCATATACGTATATACTTAAATAATAAGTATTTAAATAATCTGTAATGAATGGTATAAACTTAAAATATTATTAATCTGAAAAGTTTGTCAAGTACATGAAAGAATCATCATTATTTTGCTCTTCTTAATCAGGTATGCATGTGAGGATCAATAAAATAAAAGTCATCACTGTTTTTAAATAGTTCTTAAGGGGGAACATTTCTGCTCAGTAATTTTTTCTTGTCCCTGTGTCTTTTACTACTTTTAATTTGTAAATTTCCATAATTTTCATGTTTGGTATAATTCCTATTTACATTTGCAACCAACAGAAAACCACTTAAGGTTAATATTTTTTCAATGCTTCTTCCATTAACTTTAGAAAATATAAATTTAAATTTTATCTTATTAAATTGTTCATACTCATATTTACAACTAGATAAAATTTATATTTATAAAATCTTAAAACGATATGTTATTCTCATCAAAGTCAATGGATAAGTAGACCTTTATTATGATTTTTTTTTCATTGGTGGAAAAATTCTAATACTTTACCTGGTATTTGATATTTCAACACAAATTTTCAGTGTGTTCTTAACTTGTGTATTATTTCATATTGTTCCATGTAAGAAATTAAATATAGTATGCATCCACATTTTAAAGTCAACCAATGAAGATGTATTTCTTTTTGTTTGTTTGTTTATTTGTTTGTTTTTTGTTTTTCGAGACAGGGTTTCTCTGTGTAGCTTTGTGCCTTTTTCTGGAACTCACTTGGTAGCCCAGGCTGGCCTTGAACTCACAGAGATCTGCCTGCCTCTGCCTCCCGAGTGCTGGGATTAAAGGCGTGTGCCACCAACGCCCGGCTAAGATGTATTTCTTTTGTTACTCTAGATTGAATTACTGTAAAACTATTTTTTGTCCAGAGAATGGGAGGAAGATAGCATAACTCATACTATTTTAATGAGCTACCTAGAGACACTATTTAGTTCAGCATATTATAGCAGGAAATGAAATTGATATTTTACCTTAAAATCTGAAAGCCTGATTCTTAGCTCTAAATCTTGATCTAGTAGAGAATTTCTAATCAGATACTATCTGGGGACACTTCATGTTTTAGATTAGAAGATATAAATTGGATAAACAATTTAATATGTTAAATTTGAAGAAAAATGTAACGAAAATATATTGTATACTCATAAAAAATAACACTATTGAGCAATAAAAATGAATACATTATTCTGAAACATACAATACCACATACAAATCTGAAAAGTCACTGGACGGATGTCAGCAAGACTGAAAAATCAAAAATCCCAGAACTTCATTATTCCTATGAATATTGATTTAACATCAATATGAAGAGCAATTAATATTATGGGAAGCATACAAATAATTAAAAATGCTCCTGTACTCCAAAGAAAGTGTAATAATCAGGTACCTCACATCTGCTATAAGATGGCATAGTAACCCTTTACTATTACCACTACCCATCACTAAATGCAGTGTGATAGTGAGATGACCAATAGCTCTGAATGCCTTGTTGCAGATGACAAAGAAGCCTGAAACATGAATTCCATCACTAGAATTTTGGGAGTGTTACCTGAAGGACCACTTCCTAATTACCTGTATCTAAGCACCAGGTCAGTGAGAAGGAGAAAAATTGTTTAGATAAAGATGTGCTCTGTGTCATAGTTATTCACCCAAGTTCAAAGTGAAAAAAAGTGAGAGAAAACTCCCATTCTCAGAGGCTCCTGGGGGAGGAATAAAATGCAGTGTGCATCTAGTATTTTAGATTTTAAAAAGACTCAGTGGGAAGAAGGGATTTTTCCTTACCTATCACACAGCCCTGATAGAATCTTGAATACCCTAAATATTTGAAACTAGAGAGAGATGAGATGATTGCTGATACATTAGAATTGCTGTTTTAGCAGACAGAGGCACACGCTGAGGGTTTGTGGACAAGAACAAAACAACATACTCCCAAAATTCTTGATTTAGCAGCATCTATCTAATGTACTGATTTCTGTCTTAACTGGTTTGGAATTTTGATAGGAACAGCATATTCTAGAAGCCAAGATAATTTGAGATTAAAAGAAAAGTGCACAAGAGCGCACTCAGACTTTTTGCAGGGGCCACCAGCTAAAAAATAATGGCATGGAGACTTATTATTAACTGTGAAAGCTTGTCCTTAGCTCAGGCTTTTCCCCAACTAGCTCTTATAACTTAAATGAACCTGTTTCTATTAATCTTCATTCTGCTGCAAGGCTTGACTACTTCTTCTCTGTACCATATGTCTGACTTCTAGATACTTCCTGAGTTCTTCTCTCTCCCGGGAAGTCCTGTCTATTCTCTCCTGCCTAGCTAATGGCCATTCAGCTCTTTATTAAACCAATCACAGTTACACATCTTAACACAGACACAGTGTAAACAAATATTCTACAACATGGGAGCTTTAAGCATCTATAGTACTGATATCAAGAAAAAGGAGTTTATGACTGCCCAAGAGTAAAATCAGAAATAACAAGTACCTCCAACTTGGAAGGTATACATACAGGACCAGAGAACATGCATGTAGAGAAAGAGTGTCCTGACTAGTTTCATGTCAACTTGGCACAATTTAAAGTCATCTGAGAGAAGGGACCCTTAACTAGGAAAATGTCTCCATAAAATCAGGTTGTAGCCAAGACTATAGAGCATTTTCTTAAGTAATGATTATATGAGAAGGTCCAACTCATTGTGGATGGTGCTGTCACTGGGCTGGTGGTCCTGGGTTCTATAAGAAAGCAGGGAGCAAGCCATGGAGAGCAAGTCAATAAACAGCACTGCTCCATGACCTCTGTGTCAGTTCCTGCCTCCAGGTTCCTGCCCTGTTTTTGTTCCTGCCTGGCTTTCTTTTTATGATGAACATTGCTGCAGAAGTGTAAGTTAAATAAAACCTTTCCTCTCTAAGTTGCTTTGGGCACCGTGTTTTGTTGCAGCAATAGAAACCCTAACCAAGACAAAGGATGTATGAGTATTTCAGAGTACCTAGCTAATGACTGGTGAAGATCTTTCGATGTATGAAGCACTCTTTAAAGACAAAGAAAGTCAAATGGTAAATTTCCAACACAATGGTGATAAGTATTACAAAGAGGCAAGTATGACTCAATAAAAGACATAAGAATTTTTGGAAGCCATCAAATATAAATTAAAGTAAGGTATATGAGAATGAAATGTGGCAGGCTGTATTTATATGTTCATACAATTTTATGTATGTTGAACAACAATGCTTTAAGAATAAGAGACAATGATTTTGAGAAAGATGTGGACAGATTCAAGAGGGGTAGGAGAGAGGAAAGGGAGAGAACAAACAGTGCAAGTAAAGCTTAGCATATAGAATGTGTAGTGGACAGAAAGTCCTACCTCAAGCAAGAAGCTATTTGCAACCCACAGGTTAAGAACTGCTGATCTATAGAAGATGGGCAAGCCTAACAACTTTGGTTTTAGTAGTTATTCCTTGTAAAGTATTAAAAAATGAAAAAAGCACATAATTTTATATCAAAATAAAAGTGTTGGTGTATAGTAACAGAAACTATCAACATATTTTTTAAAATTTTTATTTATTTAATTTTTTTTCATTTTACGTACCAATCACAATTCCTACTTCCTTCCCTATTCTCTCTCAACTACCCACATCACCCCCTGACCCATTTCTATCCACTCCTCCAAAAGGGTGAGGCCTCCCATGGGGAGTCAACAAAGCCTGACACATTCAGTTGAGGCAGGACCAAGCCTCTCCCCCATGGATCAAAGATGAGCAAGGCATCCCACCATAGGGAATGAACTCAAAAACCCAGCTCATGTACCAGGAATAGATCCTGATACCAATGTCAGGGACCTCTCAAACAGACCAAGCTACACAACTGTCTCCCACATTAAGAGGGCCTAGTTCACTTCCATGTAGGCTCCACAGCTGTAAGTCTACAGTTTGAGGGTTCCCACAAGCTTGGTAAAGTTGTCTCTGTAGATTTCCCCATCATGATCTTGAAACCCCCCTTGCTCATGTAATCCCTTTTCACTCTCTTCTACTGGTCTCCCAGAGCTTGGCCTGGTGCTTGGCTGTGGATCTCTGTATCTGCTTCTGTCAGTTACCAGATGAAGGCTCTATGATGACAGGTATTCACCAATGTGTTTATAGGGGAGGGCTAGTAAAGGCACCCTCACCACCATTGCTAGTAGTCTAAGCTGGGGTCATTCTTGTGGATTCCTGGGAATTTCCCTAGTGCTAGATTTCTCCCTAACCCCAAAATGGCTCCCTCTATCAAGATGTCTCTTTCATTGCTCTCCCATTCCATCCCTCCCCCAGATAGGTCATCCCTTTCCTTCATGTTCTCATCCCCCATCCATTATCTTTACCACCCCCTGCCCCTGTTTTACCCAGGCGATCTCATCCATTTCCCTTTCCCAGGGTGATTTACTCATCCCTCTTAGGGTCCTCCTTGTTACCTAGCTTCACTGGAGCTGTGGGTTATAGTCTGTTTATCCTTTGCATTATATCCAGCATCCACTTATGAGTGAATACATAACATGTTTTTTCTTTCTGAATTTGGGTTACTTCACTCAGGATGATATTTTCTAGTTCTATCTATTTGCACGCAAATTTCATGATGTCATTATTTTTTACAGCTGTGTAATACTCCATTGTATAAATTTACCACATTTTCTTCATCCATTTTTCGGTTGAGGGGCATCTAGGTTGTTTCCAGGTTCTGGGTATTATGAATAATCCTGCTATGAACATAATTAAGGAAGTGTCCTTGTGGTATGATCGAACATCCTTTGGGTATATGCCCCAAAGCGGTATCATTGGGTCTTGAGGTAGATTGATTCCTAATTTTGTGAGAAGTCACCATGCTGATTTAACACAGTGGCTATACAAGTTTGCACTCCTACCAATAGTGAAGGAGTGTTCCCCTTACTCCACATCCTCTCCAATAGAAGCTGTCATCAGTGCTTTAGTTCTTAGCCATTCTGACAGGTGTAAGATGGTATCTCAGAGTCATTTTGATTTGCCTTTCCCAGATGACTAAAGATGTTGAGCAATTCCTTAAATGTTTTTTGGCCGTTTGAGATTTTTTTGTTGAGATTTCTCTGTTTAGATCTGTACCCCATTTTTTCAATAGGATTATTTGGTATTTTCATGTCTAGTTTCTTAAGTTCATTACATATTTTGGAGATCAGGCCTCTGTCAGATGTGCAGTTGGTGAAAATCTTTTCCCATTCTGTAGGTTGTCATTTTGTCTTATTTACCATGTCCTTTGCCATAGAGAAGCTTTTCAGTACCAACATGTCCCATTTTTTGATTGTTGCTCTTAGGGTCTGTGCTGCTGCTGTTATATTTAAGAAATGGTCTCCTGTGCCCATGCGTTCAAGGCTACTTCGCACTTTCTCTTCTACCAGGTTCAGCGTAACTGGATTTATGTTGAGGTCTTTGATCCACTTGGACTTGAGTTTTGTGCATGGCTATAGATATGGATCTATTTGCAATCTTTTACATGTTGACATCCAGTTATGCCAGCACCATTTGCTGAAGATGTTTTCTTTTTTTCCATTGTACAATTTGGGCTTCTTTGTCAAAAACCAGGTGTTCGTAGGTATGAGGATTACTGTCAGGGTCTTCAATTTGATTCCATTGGTCCACATGTCTGTTTTTATGTCAATACCAAGTTGTTGTTGGGTTTTTTTTTTTTTTTTACTATAGATCTATAGTAGAGCTTGAAGTCAGGATGATGATATCTCCATAAGTTCCTTTGTTTTACAGAATTGTATTACTTATCCTGGGCATTTTGTTTTTCTGTATGAAGTTGAGTATTGTTCTTTTGACATCTGTGAAGAATTGTGTGGCATTTTGATGGGGATTGCTTTGAATCTGTAGATTGCTTTTGGTAAGATTGTCATTTTTATTATGTTGATTCTACCTATCAATGATCATGGGAGATCTTTCCATTTTCTGATGTCTTCTTCAATTTCTTCCTTAAAGACTTAAAATTCTTGTCATACAGGTCTTTCACTTGTTTGGTTAGAGTTACCCCAAGGAATTTTATATTATTTGTGGCTATTGTAAAGGGTGATGTTTCTCTAATTTCTTTCTCAGCCCATTTATTATTTGTGTATAGGAGGGCTACAGATTTTTTGAGTTAATCTTGTATCCCACCACATTACTGAGGGTGTTTATCAGTTGTAGGAGTTCCCTGGTAGAATTTTTGGAGTCACTTACGTATACTATCATATCATCTGCAAATAGTAAATATTTGACTTCTTCCTTTCCAAATTGGATCCCCTTGATCTCCTTTTGTTGTCTTATTGCTCTAGCTAGAACTTTGAATACTATATTGAGTAGATATGGAGAGAGTTGACAGCCTTGTGTTGTTCCTGATTTTAGTGGAATCATTTTGAGTTTCTCTCCATTTAGTTTGATGTTGGCTGTTGGATTGCTGTAAATTGCTTTTATTATGTTTAGGTATGTTCTTTGTATCCCTGATCTCTTCAAGACCTTTATCATGAAGGAGTGTTGGATTTTTTTCAAAGGCTTTTTCAGCATCTAATGAGATGATCACATGTTTTTTTTCAGTTTGTTTATATGTTGTATTGCATTGACAGATTTTCATATGTTGAACTATCCCTGCATCTCTGGGATGAAGACTAATTGATCATGATGGATGATTTTTTGAAATGTTCTTAGATTTGGTTTGCCAATATTTTATTGAGTATTTTTGCACCAATGTCCATGTGGGAGATAGGTCTTTAATTCTCTTTCTTTGTTGCATCTTTGTGTGGTTTGTGGATCAGGGTAACTATAACCTCATAAAAGGAGTTTGACAATGTTCCTTCTGTTTATATTGTGTAGAACAATCTAAGAGTATTGCTATTAGCTCTTCTTTGAAATTCTGGTAGAATTCTGCACAGAAGCCATGTGGTCCTGGGCACATTTTGGTTGGGAGATTTTAATGACTGCTTCTATTTCCTTAGAGGTTAAAAGTATATTTAAATTGTTTCTCTGGTCTTGATTTAATTTTGGTATGTAGTATCTATCCAGAAAATTGTCCATTTCTTTTAGATTTTCCAATTTTGTGGAGCACACATTTTTGAAGTATGATCTGATGATTCCCTCAACTTCCTCAGTGTCTGTTTTAATGATTCCCTTTTAATTTCTGATTTTGTTAATTTGGATATTCTCTTTCTCTGCCTTTTGGATATTTTGAGTAATGGTTTTTCTATCTTGTTGATTTTCTCAAAGAACCAATTCTTTGTTTCATTGATTCTCTATATTGTTCTCTTTGTTTCTATTTTAATGATTTCAGACATCAATTTGATTATCTCCTGGTTTCTATTCTTCCTGGGTGAGTTTGCTTCTTTTTCTTCTAGAGCTTTCAGTTGTACTATTAAGTTGCTAGTGTGAGATTTCTCCAACTTCTTTATACAGGCATTAGGTACTATGAACTTTCCTCTTAGCACGGCTTCCATAGTGTCCCATAAGTTTGGGTATGTTGTACATTTATTTACATTGAATTCTAGGAAGTCTTTAATTTTTTTCTTTATTTCTTCCTTGACCTATTCATGATTCAGGTGAGCATTATTCAATTTCCATGAGCTTGTAGGCTTTCTATAATTTGTTTTGTTGTTGAATTCTAACTTTAAGCCATGGTGATTATTCCAATGTTTTTGTATCTGTTGAGATTTGCTTTGTGACCAAGTATGTGTTCAATTTTAGAGAAGGTTCCATGAGGTGCTGAGAAGGTGGTATATTCCTTTGTGTTTGGCTGGAATGTTCTGTAGATACCTGTTAAGTCCATTTGAGTCATAATAGCTGTTAGATCCCTTAGTTCCCTGCTATGTTTCTGTCTGGCAGACCTGTCCATTGGCGAGAGTGGTGTGTTGAAGTCTCCCACTATTAGTGTGTGGGGACTGAAGTCTCATTTAAGCTTTAGTAATGTTTCTATTACTTATGTGGGTGCCCTTGTATTTGGGGCCTAAATGTTCAGAATTGACAATTCATCTTGGTGGATTTTTCCTGTGATGAATATGAAATGTCCTTCTCCTTTTCTTTTGATTAATTTCAGTTTGAAGTCTTTTTTTTTAGATATTAGGATAGTTGTACCAGCTTGCTTTTTAAGTTCATTTGACTGGAATTTCTTTTCCCAACCCTTTACTCTGAGGTAAAGTCTGTCTTTGAAGCTGAGGTGTGTTTCTTGTATGCAAGAGAAGGATGAGTCCTGTTTTTGTATCCATTCTGTTAGCCTCTGTCTTTTTATAAGCAAATTGAGTCCATTGATATTAAGGGATATAAATGACCAGTGATTGTTCATTCCTTTTGTTTTCGGTGGGAATATGTGTGTCTGTGTTTCCCTTCTTTGGGATTTGCCTGTGTGTGATTATCTAATGCCTGTGTTTTTGTGGGTGCATCTAACTTCCTTGGGTTAGAATTTTCCTTCCAATACTTTCTGTAGGACTGAATTTGTGGATTGTTTAAACTTGCTTTTGACATGTAATATCTTGTCTACACTATCTATGGTGGTTGAAAGGTTTGCTGGCTATAGTAGTCTGGGCTGGCATCCGTGGTCTCTTAGTATCTATACAATATCTGTCCAGGACCTTCTGGCTTTCAGAGTCTCCACTCAGAATTTGGATGTTATTCTGATGGGCCTGCCTTTACAGCTAATTGGCCCTTTCTTTTGCAGCTCTTAATATTCTTTCTTTATTTTGTATGTTTAGTAGTTTGATTATTATCTGGCAAGGGGGGCGTTTTTTGGGCATCCAGTCTATTTGGTGTCCTGTAACTTTCTTGTACCTTCACAGGCATTTCCTTCTTTAGGTTGGGTAAGTTTTCTTCTATGATTTTGTTGAATATATTTTCTGTGCCTTTGATCTGGTATTCTTCTTCTATCCCTTTTATTCTTAGGTTTGGTCTTTTCATGGTGTCTCAGAATTCCTAGATGTTTTGTATTATGACTTGG
This sequence comes from Peromyscus nudipes, assembly GCA_902168325.1. NCBI lineage: Eukaryota > Metazoa > Chordata > Mammalia > Rodentia > Cricetidae > Peromyscus > Peromyscus nudipes. The sequence goes on along the minus strand of CABHPH010065529.1, from coordinate 1,511 downwards.
CTGGCTTTAATGGTTTCTTTGACAGATGAACCTATTTCCTCTATTGTATCTTCAACACCACATAGTCTCTCTTCTACCTGTTTGTTATGCTTGCATCTGTATTTCCTGTTTGTTTACCCAGATTTTCCATTCCAGAATTCCCACAATTTGTGTTTTCTTTATTATCCCTATTTCACTTTTCAAGTTTTGAACTGTTTCCTTCTCCTGTTTTGTTCTTTTTCTTCATTTTCTTGACATTCGTTAAGGGATTTATTGATTTCTTCCAATTTTTTATATGTTGTTTCCTCGATTTATTTAAGGAAATTTTTTATTTCCTCTTTAAAGGCCTCTATCATCTTCATAAAGTTATTTTTAAGGTTGTTTTATTCGGCTTCTTCTACATTGGGATGTTCAGGTCTTCGTGTTGTAAAACTGCTAGGTTCTGGTGGTGCCATACTGCTCTTTATGTTGTTGAATATATTTTTGCACTGGCATCTACTCATCTCTTCCTCCAATCAGTGCAGCCAATGTCAGTGCCCCGGGGGCCACTGTTCATGCATCTGATGCAAGCAGTGTCTGTGTCCCAGGAAGCCACTGAAGTCACAGGGAATATGTGGGTTTGGGGGGCAGAATGGGACTTGTAGATTATAGCATCCCATATTGGGTGGTGGTGGAAGGCCTGCCCACAGGAGCCTTGCCTACTGGCTAGCTTTGGGGGTTTCAATGGATGGGGGTAGAGGGGCATTAGGTATGCCCTAGGGCCTAGGGCCTAGAGACTGGGCTGTCTACCTGGGAGAACAGTCACCTCCCTCTTGTTCCAATCAGTGCTGGTGGTGTCTGTGTCTCAGAGAGTCACTGAGATCATGGGGTATGGGTGGGTTTGGGGGCCATAGTGGGACTTGTAGATTACAGGGTCCAATGATGTTGGATGGTGAGAAGTCCTGCCCACAGGAGCCTTGCCTGCTTGTCAGCTAATGGGGCTGCAATGGGTGGGGGATGGAGGGACAAGGGGTATGCCTTGGAGCCTAGGATCTTGATACTGAGCTGTCTAGCTTGGAGAACAGTCACTCTCCTCTTGGTCCAGTCAGTGCTGGTAGTGTCTGTGTCTCAGTGAGCCATTCTTGGTCCAATCAATGCTGGCATTGTCCATCAACTCTAAACACATAGAAGAGCCAAATTACTGAATAGGACAAAAGTTTTATACTAAAAAGATAATATATAAAACTGTTAGAACCAAACAGCAAATAAATGAACTTGACTAAAAATGAACAGAGGATATGAACATACAATTTATTCAATGAATACATAAAAAGACAACAATGTATCTGAAAAGGTATTCAGTGTCCCTAATCAAGGGATAAATACAAATCTAAACCACAGCTATCTACTAGTTTAGTTGTTTTAGGGTGTCATGTATCTATCTATTTATCTATCTACACACATATGCAGAAAGAGACAGACAGACACACAGAGACAGACACAGATACAGACACAGACACACGCACACACACACACACACACACACACACACA
>CABHPH010065528.1:0-27881 GCA_902168325.1 Peromyscus nudipes | reverse complement strand
ACACACACACACACACACACACACACACACAAGTATCCTTTGGTCATTGCTTTGTGGTCAATGTGATCATTAGTAAGCTTGTTTTCTAGACACAACATGACAAATAAGAAAACTTCCCAATTAGTTAACCATCACCATGGGAGACTAACCAGTTGAAGAGCTCACTTCTGCTGAATTTGAAGAAATAGCTGTAGATAGAGAGAAGGAGACACACCTGGATTCCTTTGCCAAATAGAGGAAAAGCTCTGACTATTTAATAGGAAATTTGACAGTCAAAAAACTTTACCAGAGGAGGTATCTTCTGCTGAGGCTGAAGATGCATCTGTGTATAAATCCAGAGAACAAGATGCCTTAAAATAAGTGGCTTTCATTGATATATTTATTTTGAGGTCATTATGATCATTAAGTAGGTGCATCTTGTAAATAGACATTACAGATAGGAAAACCATATCTATTGCTGAAGATACCACACACAGTGTGTGCAAGACATGTGGAAACAAAGCTGTAACTTAGCTGCAAGCTTCCTCCCTGCTGGGTAGCTTTCATAGTGGTGGAAGGTACTATGCAGATTTCTGGAGAAGAACTGTCATCAGCAATATTTCTCAGCTGCAAACCCCGCAGGCCACAATACTGGCCTTCCAGGCAAGATATGTCCACTGGTACAAGAGTGACGTAACTGATATGGGGGTAACCAACTCCTTTCTGTTTCCTCCTTTCCTTCAAGGTTGTCCTCATTGGGTGTTGGGGAACCCACAAAGATTTTCTAGTGAGATCTGAGCTTGCTTTACACAGCAGGGCTGCATTAGGGGATGGCTGGACCACGTATAAAGTTACCAGGTGTTTGGGATGGTCTACATTTGGCTGTGCTGGGGGAGGTCTTTTGCCTCACCCTTGGCATTCCTTTAAAAAGCCCTGTAGTAGAGGCAGAAGGGGCTGGTGGGTTGAGACCCAGGCCTTCCCGAGGCTATCCTATGTTTTCTGTCTGTCTCTATCCTTCTATCTACAAATTCCTCATTTCTCCCTGCTCAAGAATACCCTGGGGGAGTAAGAGGGAACTGGTCTCCCTCATGGGGAGGGGGATTTATGTCTAGTACTGTAAACTTGACCTGGAGATGTGAAAAGTCTTAGTGGGGAAGCTACTTTTGTTGTACTGCTAAGTGAACCTGGTGTGCCTATCATTTCTTCTTAGAAATGTCTACATGTATGCCTATGGATCAGCTTTGATCAGAGAAGCTTCTTCTTGCAGTGGTTGGTGGTGACTGCAGACACTCGTAACTGGTCAGAGTTCTAACATTGCACTTCTTCCAAGTGTCAGGAAGTATCACGATGAGAGGGTGGTAAGAAGAGAATGAGTGTGAGGAAAGGGTGGAGTGTTGTGAATACAGCTGTTGGGATCTTGGACTCTCAGTAGCTGTGATTATCTGCACAGGACAACCACAAGATGGGGCTCATCATCATCCCATCATAGAGGAGGGAGGAGCTCCTGAGATCCCACCCCTCCCTGAGGATCTGTTGGCAGTGAACAGTTGCTGGAGAAAGACATCTTCAGTGGTGTAGCCCTGGTAAGTTGCCAATGATCTTGCACATAACTCCCTACTGGGGATCTTCTAATAACCTAATTAAACTGATTAGTTTACGAAATAAAGATATGAGAGTAGAGAGTGGACAAGCCAGGAAGAGAAACAAAGATTAGAGAGTATGAGGGGACAGGAGAGAATGATGAGGGGTGCTGTGGGATGGTCTGTCTGTCAAATGCTCTGATTGGTCAATAAATAAAACACTGATTGGCCAGTGGCCAAGCAGGAAGTATAGGCAGGACTAACAGAGAGGAGAATTGAGAGAACAGGAAGGGGGGAGGAGACAGCTTGTGCTTGTGAAGCAGCTTGTGAAGATGCTGGTAAGACACGAGCCACGTGGCAAGGTATAGATTTATAGAAATGGATTAATTTAAGATATAAGGACAGTTAGCAAGAAGCCTGCCACGGCCATACAGTTTGTAAGCAATATAAGTCTCTGTGCTTACATGGTTGGGTCTGAGCGGCTGTGGGACTGGCGGGTGACATGGATTTGTCCTGACTGTGGGCCAGGCAGGAAAACTAGCTACAGAGGGTTAATACATTACACACATGTATGAAAGTGTCATAATTAAACCTTTTATGTATAACTGATACATGCTAATAAAAAAACTCCAAAGACAAAACCCACATGTCATTAGTTACAACACAAAAGCACAGGAAAGGACTTTACCAGTTGTCTCTCCACTCTTCACTTCCGCTGAGGATGAAGATGTATCTGTGAACAAAGAGAAGAAATGGATGTGTAGTCACTTTCCAAACAGAGGAGAAGCTCTGAATGTGTTTTAAGAAATTTGATGGTCAAAAAACATTACCAGAGGAGGCATCTTCTGCTGAGGCTGAAGAGGCATCTGTGTGTAAGGCCAGAGAACAGGGACGCTCTAACATGAGTACGACAATACTTGGGGTGATTTCATTACCTTTACTTTGTGGTCAGTGTGACCATTAAGTGTGACCATTAAGTAGGTTCACTGTCCAAATACAACATGACAAATAAGAAATTAAGCTCATTAGTTTAGCAGCATGAGGTGGGCCTTTACCATTTGAAGAACTTGTTTCTGCTGAGGTTGAAGAAATGTCTGTAGACAAAGAGAAAAAAAGGCACATCCAGATCATTTACCTATTAGGAGGGGAAAATGCTCTCATTTTATTTAAATTAAAAATATGACAGGTAGAAATATTACCAGAGGAGGTCACTCCCACTGATGAAGATACATCTGTATATAAACCCAGAAAAAAAAATGGGAGGCTTTTAATGTCTTGGGCTGGAAGGATGGCTCAGCAGGAGAACCTGAGCTCAATTCCCAGGAGTTATGTAAAAATGCTGCAAGTTTAGGCGTGTGTTTCTAATCTCAGCGCTGGGGAGGCAGAGACATGGGGACCCATACGGCTTACTGGCCAGTCATTCAGTCTAATTATTGAGCTCCAGGCTAACAAAAGACCTTTAAGACCCTGTCTTAAAGGAAGTGGATGATATTCTAAGAGTGACACACAAGGTCCTTCTCTCGTCTCCATATACAAGAGCGCCTATGTGTACACACGCACCTCACATGTGAAACACACACAAACACACACATATGCTCAGAAGAAACAAGTCTTCCGTGGATCTTTACTTTGTAGTCAATGTGATCCTTTAGTAGGTTCATTTTCTAAATACATGACAAATGAGATTATTATCGTAATACTTAAATAGCACCATAGGAGACTTTACCAGTTGAAGAAGTCATTTTTGCTGACCTTGAAGACACATATATGAATGAAAAGTAGAAGAAACATCTAGGGTCAGTTGCAAAATAGAAAGAAAAAAAGAAATGTGACAGTCAAAAAAAACATTACCTGAGGATGTTTCCTCTCCTTCTGAGGCCGAAGATGCATCTGTGTATAAACCCAGAGACAGGATGCTTTAACATGAGTGTCTTTTCATTGATCCTTGCTTTGCAGTCAATATGATCATTGAATGGATTAATTTTCTAATATGATGTAGCAAATCAGGAATCGTTCTCTATTTAGAAGACACCACACACTTTGCTTACTGGGTATACAGAAATCGAGGTGGGACTGAGCTGTAAGCTTCCTTCTTCCTGGCCACCTTTCACAGCATTGGATGGTATTATGCAGGCGGTTGGGGAAGCGCTGTCATCAACAGTCTTACCCTCTGTGAATTCTGCATGTTACACCATTGGTTTGCCAGTCAAGGTGCACCCTTTGGTGTAAGAGTGATGTGACTGTTGTGGGTGTAACCAACTCACTTCTGCTTGGATTTGAGGCGATTCCCCAGGAGTCTGATACTGTAAACCTGCTCAAAAGCTCATGGTATAGGATTTGAAAGCTCTAGTGGGAAAGCTACTGTTGTTGTTTTGCTAAGTGGAGTTGATATGGCTGTCTAGTTGACATCTAAATTATTATGTTTATGCCCATAAGCTGGTTCTGGTTTCTGCTTTGGTCAGAGAAGCTTCTTTTTGAAGAGACTCATAACTCCTCAAACTGCTAATAACAACTGACTTAAATGCTCAGCTCAAAGTGTGACTATTTCATTCCCTCCAACATCAGGGAACACTGTTGAAGAGGAGTCAGGTTGATCTTGAATTTTATTGAACTTTGTGGATAGTTACAACAACTCATACTGGATATGATGAAGAAATGGAAAACTTCAAAACCAAAACAGAATGCAAGTGCCAGAGAAAGGCTCACAGTGATTTGGCATGCCATCTTCTGGGCATGGTATGTTTATGGCTTTCTCACAACATCAACAAGCATGACTACCTGCCCTAAGACCTGCACAAAATTGAGCCCACCACTATTCTGCCATGGAGAGTGGACAGTTATGAGGCCCTTCCTTTCTCTAAGTTACAGGCAATAGCTGATGGCTAGGGGAGGGAGAGACATTTTCTTCAGTGGTCTGACCACTGCTCCTGTAAATAACCCCTTCTCTACACCCCTGTTAGTACCCCAATTCATGCTCACTAGTTCACACAGGCACCCAAAATAAGTAGAGGTAGAGGGGGAGATCAGCTGAAGTGTGGGGGGTGCAAGAGAGGGTAGTGGGGTAAATATGATAGAAATACAGTATGCACATATGTATTAAAGGTCAAAATGAAGCCCCTTGGTATATATAATTTAAACATGCTAATAAACACCTTTAAAAACAAACACATCCCTCTGGTTAAGCAACGTTGTGGGGGACTTTACCAGTTGGAGAGGTTGCTTCTGCTGACACTGAAGTAGTATCAATAAACAAAGACAAGAAGAAATTGACTTACAGCCATCTACCAAACAGAAAGACTAAAAACGCTGAGCTATTTAACTTCAGAAATAGAAGCTGAAAATGTTACCAGAGGGTGTCTCCTCTTTTGCTGAAGCTGCATCTGTGGAGAATCCCAGAGAACAGGGCTTAATGTCCTGCTTTAAAATGGGCAGGACAGCGCTGGCTCTGTCTTGTCAGGGTCTTTACTTTGTGGCCATCTTCTAAATACAACATGACAAGTGAAAAACAATACAATGGGGGACTGTACCATTCAGAGGGCTTGATTCTGTTGAGGTTGAAGATGTGTCTGCAGACAAAGAGGAAGAGGCATGCTTGGTTCATTTGCTTCAAAGACAGGGGAAAATGTTTTATAGGAAAAAAACCTATGACAATCAGAAAACATTACCAGAGGAGGCCTCCTCTTCTACTGAGATTAAAGACATGTCTGGATGTAAACCTAGATACCAAGAGATTGTAGCCTGAGTGTTTGGGCTGGAGAAACAACTCAGTAGGTGTGGGAGCCCCCAGAGGCTATCTAGTGAGAACTTACTCAGGGTCAAAGAATCTGAGCTTGCTTTACCCAGCAGGGCTGCATAAGGAGATGATTTGGCCATGGGTGTGGTTACTAGGTGATTGGAAGGGTCTACATTTGGCTGTGTGATGTGTTTTGATCTAGCAAGGGGGAGATCTTTTGCCCCTTGGCATATTATAAAAAGCTCTTTTGAATAAATGGAAAACACTGTTGGGTATTGATCCAGGCCCTCCCAAAGCTATCCTGTGTTTCTGTCTTTCTCCTCACCATCTAGGTCTCTCTTTCTATCTGATATTTCCTTATTCCTCTCTCCTCCATCTAAGAACCCTTCAAAAAATGGGAGCTGGACTCCCACAAGTAGGCAAAGAAGTTGCCTTGTAAGCATAAGAATCGGGATTTGATTATTCCTAGAACCCACATAAAAGCCAGGCATGCTGGTATGCACTTATAAGACCAGCACTGGGAGGCAAAGACAGGAGGATCTCTGGGGCTCCCTAGCCAGCCAGGGTGGTCTAATTGGTAAACTCCAAGCCAAGGAGAGACTCTGTTTGTAAGGAAGTAGTTGACATTTCCGAGGAAGACATCCAAGATTATTCTGTGGTCTATACACATGTGCACATGTGTACCGTACACATGAACACACACTTAGGCATTTGTATGCATGTGAGTACACATATGCTTGCATACATACACATATGAAATGAATGCCCTTTCATTGATCTTTATGTTATTCTTGTATGATCGTTGGACAGGTTCTCTCTCTCTCTCTCTCTCTCTCTCTCTCTCTCTCTCTTTGGTTTTTTTCGAGACAGGGTTTCTCTGTGTAGTTTTTGTTGCCTGTCCTGGATCTTGCTCTGTAGACCAGGCTGTCCTCGAACTCACAGAGGTCCGCCTGCCTCTGCCTCCCGAGTGCTGAGATTAAAGGCGTGCGCCACCACCGCCCGGCAGGTTCTCTTTCTAAATACTACACAACAAATGAGCAACCCATTTCACTAGATTACACAACACAATGGAGACGGGATGCCCCGTTGACACTGGGTGAACGTCAGAGACTCAGTGATGGAAATAGATGTTTATCTAAGCAACTATCCCAGAACCAAAAAGAACATTCAAATTACCAATTGGAGGGATTATAAATGGAGTAGTTGCCAAAGAGCTTGTAAATAAGAAAAGGTAAATGATCAAATACAATTAAGTACCAAAAAATGGAACACTGACACCTGGCTCTCATGTGTTTAATTAACTTTTCTTGATTGCCTGCTCCTCTTGATTGTGCCAGCACTTGGCTAGGACTGGAGAGAAAGTCAAAAAAACTACATCATGATTCGAGTCCTCAGAAAGAGGCCTGTCTTGTGGGAAGATAGACAAGATCAAACATTTCATAAGGAGTTGTAAAATTGCAGTGAGGGCAAGTGCTACGAGGGAGGTGTGTGTGTGTGTGTGTGTGTGTGTGTGTGTGTGTGTGTGTGTGTGTGTGTGTGGTGTGGTTGTGTGTGTGGTGTGGTTGTGTGTGTATAGTGTGTGTGTCTGTGTGTGCTGTGTAGTGTGTGTGATGTGCGTGTGTTGTGTGATGTGTGTGGTTGTGTGTGTATAGTGTGTGTTTTGTGGTGTGTGTGATGCGTGTGTGGTTGTGTGTGCATGGTGTGTGTGTCTGTATGTGTGTTGTGTGTGTTGTCAGAAGCTCTGACCTGGCCAAGGAGCTCCCCTCTCTCTACGAATCCCCACTTCACCCTATCCCCAGTGCTGGGTCTGGTCCGATGAGGCAGTCTGCTCAAAGATGACCACTCTCAGGCCTTGTGTTCATTTTAGCCCCAGGGTCATGGCAAACCCCTGCCGTCCTACCTGTGCACTGTGGTGGGCAGAGGCCATTATCACGGGAAGGATTTACTTCTACTGGAGTGGGAGCAATGTCTGATACAAAACACAAGTGGGAATGTTAGTCAACTGATGAGAAGTTTTCATTCATTTTCTGGTTACACTCAATCCCACCTTTACTGCAGTCTGCCTTTGCTATTGGGAAAACCGATAAGAGAGGTAGTTATTTCACATCTTTCTGAGTAAGGGTTTCAACATCCAGATCCAAAGCACACACCCTGTGATACTATAAATTAAATCTTTCCTGAGACGAAACCTGCTGCTTGTATGATCCAGACCCATTGGGAAGAAAATTACTGTTTGTATTAGGATACAGTACAGAGGTATCTCAAAGGACATTGGAGTAAATGGGCATTTTTGCTCCATATGACAATTGTAGCATCTACTAGCATCCTTGCCATTGCCAATAATGGGACTAGCCCTCCCAGTCCTTATACCCCCACCTCCAACCTATTTTTTTCCTACTGTACAGTCAGTAACTCAGCCAGAGAGCCAAGTGCTAGGGTATTCAAAAAACAACACACTGGCAGGCCAAGAGAGAGGCTTTGTGGAATGCCCAGAATGTATGCAAGCACTGGACTTGGACTTGAACTTGGTCTTGACTTGGCAGTAGAGAGGCCCTCTTGGTATACTTCTGGGATCTCGTCTATTTCTTGAGATATTCATTCAGCCAAGTGACTCTTGGAGAACCAGGGGTCAAACTGTACTAGCTTGGTAGAATTTCAACATCATATTAAAACCGATAGAAAGTGAGTAGGAAAATGAGCAGAAAGCTTACCAGTTGCAAGCACAAAAGCTGCAGCTGGACTTGAGGTAGGAACTGTTGAAATAAGCAGGGTAAGAAAATTGTAATTAAATGCCATCCTTGTCAATCAATTCTACTTGTAAAAGTGAATGACTCCATACACAAATGTGTCCTAATATGAATTCAGTTCTACTTTGTTCCTATTAGATTCTCCTAGTCTCCATTTCATAAAGTTAAAGGAAATGAACAGTAGCTAGGTGGTACATGTGGCTGGAGCCAAGAGACTGGCTCCTAGTGTCTGTGTAACAGAGTGTGTGACCCTGTATGAGTCCTAAATCTCCAAACATCAGCCCCTGCATGGGAAGGTCTACCCTTCGGATCAGCCGTGTCTGTGACCTGCTTTTAGAAATACAGATTCCTGGGGCTGAAGAGGTGGTTCAGTTGTTAAGAGCACTTACTGATCTTGAAGATGACCTGGGTTTGGCTCCCAGCACCTCAATGGTGGCTCACAAACACCTATAACTCCATGTCTGGGCAATTTTATGTTCTCTTGTGATTTCTGCTAGCACCAGGCACACACGTGGTGCATAAACATGCATGCAGGTGAAACATTCATGCACATAAAATAAAACAAAAAGAAGAAAAAGGAATGGAGACTCTTGGATGCAAATCTGCATTTTAATAAAATCCCCAGCAAGTTTTGTGCACATCAGACTCTGAGAGACATGGAAAAGGAGGTGACTATAGACCTGGACACACATGGTGGGTTCAGGAGCAAATGGGAAAGCCTGTGCTCATATGCAGGACAGTCCTCTCTGCTCAGCCGCAGCCAATTGCTGTCCCAATGAAATTCACATTACTATTGGGCACTTTGAGTTTTTTTCCTTTGGTCCAAGCTAGAAATCTTGGTCTAGAGGTGTAGCTTGGAGGCAAATAACTTGTACGAGACCCTGTATTTGTATATACTTGTATTTGACCCCTAGCATGGATGTGTGGATTTTGATATAAAAGCCTCTGTTTTTAAAAAGTGGGGCTAATAAAGAATGAATTAGCTTCATTTGCAGGAAAATGGTTGCAAGTGGGAAGATCCCATCTCAAGAAGACAGACGAGATCATGTGTCCCTTTGTTTATGGTTTGTGGGTTTTTATATGAATACATAACATCATGTCTGTTTGAATGGTATGAAAGCAGAAACAAAGCTGTCCAGGGGATGAGAAGGGCTGATGGGAATAAAAGAAGGGAGTAAGAAAAGGGAGACTGGACAGCAGGAGAGGGGATGCATTTACACATAATGTATATGTGTGTGGATATGTCTTTATGTAACACATAATCATGTACAATGAAGATATACAGTGAGAACTATATACAGATTTGAAAAGGAGAAAAATGTGGAGCTAAAGATAACTTCAACACTCATATGCAAAGCTGGGTGACATGAATTTCAACTCTTAAGTGGGTCAGTGGGCTCATGTGTTCCCCACTTGGGGCTTCTGGTCTCTGTGTTCTCTGAAGTTTCTTTCAGCCCTTGTATGGTACTGAGCCGCAATGGCATCACCCCTAATTTGTCCTCGCCTGGAACACTTGGGCACATCTCACAGGTCCAACACAAAGAAAGAACTGGTTTCATTGTGTGATTTTCTTTCAAGGTTAATTTTTACCAAGCCTGGAAGGTGGCTTTGTGATTTTGGAAATATGGATGACAGGCCATTTTCCTAACAGTTTACAGTTCAGAGGGCACTCGGGTGGTATTTCTCCAACCTATTTAAGTGTATGCTCATCAACATGAGCTCTAGAATGAGCTCCAGAGTGTTATGTAGAAGGAAATTTACAACAAGGTATAAGGAGAGAGGGGCATACATCCGGGAACCCATAGACTCAGCAGACAGCAGCATACATGTCCATGAGGCGCTTCCATCACTGAACAACATAGACCACTAAGTCCCCAAGACATAGCTCTGAGGTGACTCTTTATCCTCATGTTCCACAGATGAAGGGGTAGCAACTCTGAGCAGTAAGGGGTCCTGCAGACCATCACCCAGTGGTTAATGCTGGAGCCAGAGCATAACCCTGGGTTCTCTGGCCCTGCATCCCAGGGTACAGAATGATTACCCAAGAGTTTTACTTTTCAGTCAAAGAAATCTGAGCAAAATTGGGTTCAACCAAAAAATTTTAAAGCTCTGTTACTATACAGCCTTTGAGAAAACTGAATATATTAGTAGACTGTATTTAAAAGAGGGATTTGATATTTCTCTAACACATCCAGCCATGGTATCCCTTCCTTCTCGTTTCCACATCACTGAACTGGTGTCTGGTCCTGTGAGACACACTCGAAGCATGTGTCTCTGCATCGTTTTATGAAAATGTAGATCAGAGTTTTGTCTGAGATGTCTGAAGTCTTATGATGGTTATTAAAGAATAAAAGCTAGTTGAAGAACCCATGTATCAACCCTGATGAGAATATGAGTGAAACCAGACCGTGGTAGCTTTATCTCAGACACCAGATGTCATGTCAAAAAGAAAGGGAACAGAGGCTGGGGAGATGGCTCAGTTGGTGTTTGCCATGTAGGTACGAGGATCTGGATTTGGATCCCAGCATGAATATAAGAGCTGGTTCTGGGGAGGCTGAGGCAGGCATGTTTCTGGAGCTCAGCCAGTTTGGTTCAGTGAGAGACCTTGCCTCAAAAACAAGAGTGATTGAAGAAGATACTGATGTCCACCTCTGGACTCCACGTGCACAGGTACACATATGCACCTCCCACACACACATGCATGCTCACACACACATGAGAAAGGGAACAAAGTATCCATACTGTTTTGTAATTGAGGAAAGCACCCCAGTTTACTCCTTCAGTCAATAAATGAAGAGACACCCTATGTCACTTTGATACAAATTTAGGGCACGATTTCTCTTTTCATATATAACCCTTTAAGAGACAGTGTCTCATGTAGCTCAAGTTGTCCTCGAATTCAGTTGTAGCTGAGGAACTTGTGATGCTCCTGCCTCTACCTCCCGGGTGTTGGGCCTACAGGTGTGTGTGATTCCAAGCGCCTCGATATGCTAGGGTCAAATCCAGGACTTTGTACTCGTCAGGCAAGCACCTTGCCCAGTGAGTACATCCCAGCCACAGCGAGTCATTTCGTATGATGTACAAACTGGAAGCTTAATCACAGGTAAGGCAATCTACACATTAGAGAAAACAGGAAGAAAGAAAGATTACCTGGTGATGTTGTCATTTCTGTGGCTGATGCTGAAATGGCAAAGCAGACAAAAACTTAGGAGGTCATCGTTATTTAAAAAGCTGGTACATGAGATACATTAAAATCCCATACAGATGGCTTCTGGAATGTGGAACTAAACCGAAAGACAGAGTTTGGTGTTTTGTTTTCATTTTTTGTTCTTTACTGTTTGTTTGGTTTTTTATTTTTTGCTGAGACTGAAATAAAAATGGGCTGTATGAAGACAGGAAGCTAGAAATGTTCATTGGCTAGGGACAGTTTGTCCCTCTAGGTAAGGTCAGAAAGGCTACTTCTCTGGTGCAATGAAGAGGATGTGTTTTTCAGGGTGGCAAATTATAGGCGCCTTCCTCATTCAGTCTTTAGACTGATAACGCTGACTTCTCATTTACACCAAACTAGGGTTGTAACACAGTGCTGAGTTGTCTGAACACTGGATGAAAAAATTCCTTACAATAATAAAGCATATTATCACCCTAGATTCGCTCTTCATTCAAAATTTGTTCAGATTCTATCATAGTTAACTTCATAAGTGATTGCAGCCCTTCTTACGAATGCTCTTTTGTTCAGTAACCGCAGCATTGGCGCCTAGAGAGCTCTGCCTGGTTCACAGAGAGTGCTCAAGGAATACATATTAAACAAGCAGTCAACACAGAGACTCTTAACTGGTCCGGATGCTGAGGATAAGTGATTATTAAGTGCTCAGCTCTAAACTAGACATCTATACCAACCCCCTCAAGGCTCGGGGAATGATGAGGAAGTGGGGGGCAGAAAGGATGTAAGGGCTGGAGGATGGAGGGGGTGCCGTGTCTTCTGGGCATGATATGGCTGTTGCTCCCATGACTCACTGCAGTTACGAATATCTGCACAAGGTGAAGCCAGCAACATCAGTCAATGCACCATGAGACAGATTAACCGGATTCAGTGGATTACAGAAAAAGAAAGCCGAAAGAACAGGACATGAAAGGAGGGAGGGGACATGTTGGGTGGGATCCAGGTATCCAGGGAAAGTAGGAAGAGGAAGTTGGGGATTGATCAAGATACATTGATTGAAGTTGTCAAAGGATAAATAAAATCTAAAAAGAAATATATATTAAATAAACAGATGAATGACTTCAATTCTCTTATTCTAGTCTCTGCCCTATTTAAGAGATGCTTGGGCAAGATTGCTTTCATTTTGTCTTATTTTATTCTCTATTTTACTTTCTGTTGGGGTAGAGCAAAATAAAACATAATGCATAAACCTTGCTGAATTAAACAAAGACAGACAGGAAGAAAGGAAGAAAGGAAGAAAGGAAGAAAGGAAGAAAGGAAGAAAGGAAGAAAGAAAGAAAAAGAAAGAAAGAAAGGAAGAAAGAAAGAAAAAGAAGGAAAGAAAGAAAGAAAGAAAGAAAGAAAGAAAGAAAGAAAGAAAGAAAAGAAAGAAAGAAAGAAAAGGAAGGAAGACAGAAAGTCAGAAAGACAGACAGCAGGAAATCATCCCAAGTGAGAGGCCAAAAAGAAACAGTTTAAACTAAGCAAGAGAAACTGGATTGTGTTCATAGACTTCTTAAGACCAACACTAAAAGTCAGCTCCAGAGCTCAGAGCAGACAACATAAGGAAAACGCCATTACTGTAGTGGTTAGTGGACAAAGCACCTGGAAAGCCCTTAAAGACAGTCCAGTCTGCAGGCTCTAAGGGGAGCTCATGGGTGTTGAGTCAAGCAGGGCACACTGGGGAAGGCCAGGAGTGATGGGGGGCTCCCAGAAGCAAGGGCAGGGTAGGCAGTGGGGCTGCACATTATGTACTACTGCCCCAGAAAGCCTCAGAACATTGAGACAGGGCCTTGGACATGATTAGTAGACCCCAACGGGATCCAAATATCCCCATGTTAATTTCCAGGACCCTCACCAAGAATCATTGACAAAGCCAGCAGCAGGTACCTGAGCAGATGACACTGGCGTCTTCATGGTGGCCACAGTTGTGGACAGACAAGCCTTGGTGGTGGCACTGGCCTAGCGAGGTCTCACTGCCCTGGCACTGCACGTCGTCCAGGAAGATGCTCCCCACGCCCTCTCCAAAGTGGCTACTCCCAAGGGCGCTGACACCCTCCCCACAGTCCAGCTGCCGGCATACCACATGGGCATCCTCGATTCCCCAAAGGTCATCGCAAACAGTGCCCCAGGTGCCATTGTGGTGGACTTCCACTCTGCCTTCACAGCGGTTCTTTCCATCCACCAACCTGATCATGAGCTGGCCTGGGGAAGACTCAGAGGTTAGTCCTGGAGTGGCATGGGCATCGTGGAGGGCTTTTCTTTAGTTCTGGATACAATCCCTGTAAACCTCAGAACTGTAGGAACTTGGGCCTCCTGCCTCCAGGCCCCACACGACTACCCTGAAATAATGATTCTAAATGCAGTGACTTGCTTTCCCTGGCTAATTCTGATTTCTTATCTTCAGACTAAAAATATGTTAAAGTTATTGCAATGATAATCATATCCTTGGATCCAAACCACCAAATCCATAGGCATTGGTGTTAAATATGTCAAACTCATTTCATTTTTTTCCCCTTTTCTTGTCCCTGGGTGAAATTTCAAAGTTAAAATCTTCTAAGAAGCAGAGGGAAGGCATGCAGTAACAGTCCATGTGAATAGCCTCCCCTCCGGTTCAGCTTACTCCTTTGCAATCCCGGGGAAGCGGAGCTCTAGCTAGCCAGTGATAGTACAGGCTGTAACCTTGGGGAGATCCCTAGGAAGATCCAATAATTAGAAAGTAGTGGGAGGAGAGAGGGGAGTATTACCAACTGAGGGAGCCACTTCTGTCAAAGCTGAGGCAACGCTAACAGCTGAAAGAGACAACGAGAAGCATTCACATCAGTGGAGGAGGTTCATCTGATAAAATACCACAGGCCGAGTGGGCAGGAATCCTCCTCATGTCCATGTGATGGGGCACGCACACACGTGGTTTGGTCATATGTTAAAGAGCCAGCCCGTGCAAACAATGTCTCTGAGCCACCTTCCCGTCACCTGACTTGCTAATCCTCACTGAAAACATCCTTTGACCTTACAGGCAGGTGGCATTTTGGGGATTTGTGGCCACAAAACAGGAAATGAGAGTTTTTTATTCCCTGGCCCCAGGAAACTAACTCTTCAGATAGAAACAAAACAAGACAACCAGTGAACTGATAGAGTGGAGGAGATAGCCTTTCCTCACCTTGATCTTCATACCATTTCCCCACCTCACCTCTGCCTGGCCCTCTAGGAGGTGGAGAATGAGTAGTCCTGGGCATTAGTGAGGCCTGACAGTAGGACAATTAATAACAAAACAAGGTTATAGAGTTTTTGGTCAAGTTCTTTTCTTTTTAGTGGTAACCTAAACTTGTCCCTTGTGGCAAGAAAGTCCCAACACCAGCAATCAGCAACGAGGAGAGTATCAGTATAATCAAGCTGCCTGAAATTTCATCAAGAGGACTTGGGAGTTTGATGCACATAGAAGGACCGTTCCCAGGAGTTAAAAACCGCCCTGCAGCAGGGCATCACTCTGGCTTCCGGGTATATTATTGCTTCTGCATGTAAAGCCTGGAACACAGGCTGTGACAATGGACAGTGGACCCTCATTTCCTGACACTAGGGTGACCAATGTTCTTAGCTGTTGGAGTCCAAGGATGCTTGAGAGGCATGAGACTCTCGGTGCTAATGCTGGGATAAGTTCACCCCAGCAGGGACCCTGAGCCCTTCTGTGTGGTTCTACCTGGTTTGCTGCTTGGTAGGAAAATGAAGTCCCAACAGAGATTGGGTACCTGAACAGATGGCTCCTGCATCCTCATGATGATCACAGTTGTGCACAGACAGGCCGAGGTGGCGGCAGTGCCCTAGGTTGGTCTCTGTGCCCAAGCACTTCACATCGTCTAGGAAGATGGGGCCAGAGCCATCGCCAAACAGACTGCTCCTGGGGGCTGCCAGGGCCACCCCACAGCCCAGTTGTTGACATACCACTTGGGCGGCCTGTATGCTCCAAAGATCATCACACACAGACCCCCAGGTCCCATTGAAGTAGACTTCTACGCGCCCCTCACACTGGCTTTTCCCGTTGACCAGTCTCACCAGCTGCAGATCTGCAGGAGCCAAGGGACAAGTCAGTGGAGGATCCTTCAGAGCTCAGAGAGAACAGCGCATCAAGCTAGAGAATCCTAGCCTGGGGTGCGACCTGCTGTTGGGGTAACAAGCACCTCTCTATGAAGGGCTTTGCTGACGTGGAAGACCTATATACACAAAGGAACACATACGGCCACTTTCTGTACTGGAAATTTAATGTGTTTCTATCTATGCTGGGTTGTCATCCTGGACAGTTTTGTTATGGAAATGGAGGCCACAGGCTAGCATTGAGGAAGACGTACCTAAAAAAATACCATGCTTCCATGGAGCTGTTTTCCTAAGTCCTCTTTTTACCCTTTCTTTTGAGATAAGAGTCTCACTAATTTTCCTAAGCTGGCTAGACCGCACTCCCAGGCAGCCCTGAAACATGCAATCCTCCTGCCTTAGTCTTCGTAGCAGCTGGGGTCTCCAGGTCTTTGGCACCATGCACAGGGCTCACTGCTTTTAGGGTCCTTTTTCATAAAGCCACTTTTCTAAAAACTGAAAAAAAACGCAGCTGCAGGCTGAGAGTTCGGACTGTATTTCTAACCTGGCTCCCTCAGATAGGATGCAATTTACAAAATAAAGTTAGTTGTTCATCACTTGAATCTAGAAAATGTAAAGTATCTATCAGAGATACAGCATCCCTGAGGCAAGGTGGAGAATTAACCAGGAAGAAAAGACCCTCTGAACTAAAACAGATGAAGTCAATTCCCAGAGTCTGAACCCTCAGAAATGGGGTGGGCTCTTTTCAAGGGTTGACTAAGGTACAATGTGGAGCCTGGCCTTTGAACATCAGATTCTGCAGTTGAGATGGGTGGGTACATTGGCTCTCTCTTTGAAAAGACCTCCATAATAGGAGAAGCTACATGTAACAAGCTCTAATGAGCTTCTTTGCTGTATAGCACCAGATCCATAGGCCATGGAAATAATGCTCTCTCTCTCTCTCTCTCTCTCTCTCTCTCTCTCTCTCTCTCTCTCTCTCTCTGTGTGTGTGTGTGTGTGTGTTTGCACATGTGTGTGCACACACTTGCACTTGCCTGTATAGTTAGATTAGATTTCACCCCAGGTTTATTCTTCAAGGTGCCTTCTACCTTGTGTTTTGAGAATATTGGCTCTCTTATTTTTACCTGGAACTGCTTGATTTGGCTGGACTGGCTGGCCAGCAATCCCCAGAGAGCTGTCTGTCTCCACGTGTCCCAAACTGGGATTACAAGCATGTGCAGCCATGCCTGGGTTCTGGGGACTGAACCAGGTCCTTCTGCTCACATGGCTAGCTCTTTACCTACTGAGCTGTCTTCCCGGCCTCCTGTGCTTCATTTCTGTTAGTCACAAACAGCCTCAGACCAAAGAATCACAGACTGTAAGAGTGAAGACGTACCTATTGGATGGAAACCATGTGGATGTCCCTCGGGAGCTGAAGTAGCTGTACAGGTAAGAATGGGGAAGGGGGAGGAAGTTATCATAAATACATCCGAAGCAAATAAAAGGCCAGTTCATACCCTTAAGTGCCATCTAAATCATAGAAGTGAGTTTGCCTTTAAGCAACCCTGCTGAGTAGCTGATCAGATAGTTTCTATCTAAAATGTGACAACGGCTCATGCATGTGTGTGCATTATCCTACATAAGAACGAGACATTAAGTTCATGTTGGGATTGTGAAGCTGTGGTCTCATAGCAGGATCTCACTGTCAGGTTACCAGCTTCATCCCAGGTCCCGAGTGTAGGCTGCAGATCGAGAAGGAGCCCCTACCCCAGGTTCATCTGCCTCTAGGACCACCTGCCCTCCTTGGCCTCCCAAGGCCTCTGTTACATGAACATCTATTTTGGGTCAAAAACTGGTATTATGGTTTCCTGCTGAAATGTGGCATTCCTGTGCAGAAAGGATGGCACACCAATATGTTGACGTCCAGAATGCCTTTTCTCTGGGTGCATGGCAGGCCCAGGGACTGGGGGACAGAAATCTAGATCTCAGGGAATTGTCAAAAAAAGAAAAAAAGAGAGAGAGAAAGAAAACAAGAAAGAAAAAAAACTCAGAAGAGAGACTCAGTGTGGCAACCCTATTGGTAACCCTTAGTCGTTGGGCAGGAAATACAGTGTTCATGAACTCATAGTTACCTGGATGTCCGGCAGCTGCAGAATCTATAGAGGGAAAGGAAACATGACATGGTTGATATTAGAAACCACGATGGTAAAGTGACCTGAAGGACATGGCCTTTGTTTAATTGCAACTGAAGGAAGTTGGTGTGAGCAATTCTTCTTAAGCATCCAAGGCTGCCCCCCTCTGCTTTGGGCTTTTACTTGCCTAAAAACCCAGGCACATGATTCTGACGGAATTAATCTTAGTAACAAAAATTACAACAGCTAGAAATTTTGTGTAATTTACGGTTTCTTAGACTCTTGGCTAAGCATTGTGTGTGGGTTGTCTTGTCAACGCCTCCAACTCTATGAGGCTAGCACTATTATTTTCTTTATTGTAGGGCCAATTAATCTCTTCAGACCCTCACTTTGAAAACAGTCACCCCAAGTATTACAAGCATAGTTTTCAGTGTTGGCAAAGAAACCCACCACCCTGCCCATGAAGGCAGACTCAAGGTGTGCCAGCATTGAGACCTGGCTTGGGGAGTTCTACAGCTGGTCTAGGATGGGCCTTCTCTCACCTGCACAGATGACACCAGCATCTTCCTGGTGCCCACAGTTGTGGGTGAGCCAGTCGCTGTGAGGGCACTGTGCCAAGGAAGACTCCTTTCCTGTGCAGTTGACATCATCAAGGAGGATGCTGCCTGACCCAGGGCTAAAACTGGTGCCTGGCAGGGCAGATAAAGCTGGACCACAGCCAAGCTGTCTGCAGACGACGTGGGCATCTTCCATGGACCAGTTGTCGTCACACACGGTCCCCCAGATGTTGGCATAGTACACCTCAACTCGGCCCTCACACCTACTTGTCCCATTCACCAGCCGCAGGTCCAGACCTTGGTGGGTAATCCAAGAACAATCCCCTTGAGGACTCATTCTTTTTTTTTTTTTTAAAGATTTATTTATTTATTATGTATACAGAAGAGGGTGCCAGATCTCATTACAGATGGTTGTGAGCCACCATGTGGGTGCTGGGAATTGAACTCAGGACCTTTGGAAGGGCAGTCGGTGCTCTTAACCTCTGAGCCATCTCTCCAGCCCCGCGGGGCTCATTCTTAAAGACTGCCAGAAATAGCAGCTATTTCCTGGGAGTCACACATTGACTGTCAAGGATGGCAGACCCACTTCCTTTTCATTTCAATTCTTGTCCTTGGTACCATTCCATGTGTTTTCAAGATTGTGTTTGGTAAAGAGATGATTGTTCCTTGGCCAGCTGGACCAGGAACTTGCCCTGGGGTCCTCTTACTGCAAGTTGCAAGTCTTGGTTTCTGGTGCTCACAAAGTTTGTTTTATTTTTTATTTGTCATAAAGAGCTGTGCTAATTGGTGTGTGTGTGTGTGTGTGTGTGTGTGTGTGTGTGTGTATGCGTGTATGTCTGTGCATGTGTACACTGATTAAGGGGTGATAGCAGCAAACACCAGGATCAAGAGTGTCCCATGTGTCAAGGTGTTCCAGGGAATGAGAAGGGCAGTCATTGCCTGCCAATGCCCATAGTCAAGGACTGTTGTGTCAGAAGAGAATAAAAGGTCAGAAGACAGCCAAGGTCAGTTCCTAGGTAGAGCTGGGTAGTGACAGCAAGGTGTCCTGAGCCTTAACAGGAGCCAGCTTCCACACCAACCCTCTGCAAATTATCCTTGCTTCTTGCAGTATTTTCTAGTCCCAGATTTTCTAGATGGGCTAGGTATTCCCAGTCTCCTTCCAGTAGCAGCTATCAACAGGGCCAGCCTGAATTAGGGAGGAGAGTGGGACTAGACAGTGTGTTCAGCAGGGATGCTTCTCCTCCAGCAATGCTGGATTCTGGGCTCAAACACTACAAAAAGGAAAGGTGACTGAGGAGTGGAGAAAAGGTTACCTGTTGATGCGGACACCTCTGGCTGCTTTACCAACGATGCTAAAAGCATTTAGAAAGCAAAAGAAGAAAATTATACCACATCTTTGTCAAGTGTCAGGCATCTTCAACTCTTGGTCAATTTCTAGGGAGCTTTCCACCTTCAAGACTATCTACAGATAGCTTCTAGTCACATCCCTTCCAGTATGTTTCTCTGTAAGGAGTAATCCATCCATCCCTCAATCAACATGTACACAGTGAATACAAACTACTTTAGAAGCCCAAGAAAATCAGAGCCTGGGGGTTAACAGATTTTTTTTTTAAAAAAGAAAAATACAGTTTAAAAACAATGAAGCATCCTTTGAAGACCTCTGGCACCAGAATAACCCAAGCTGATGCTTCCTCTAAAGGCTTGGGGTCTTTCTTCCCAATTCTTCTCTGCATGTTGAACTTTGCTCTTAAAGACTTGCCCCGAAGAGCAGTTAACCGAATTTGAAATGTGTAACTATTGGGCCCCAAAGAGCCAGGGGCAAATGTAAAAGTTAATGCTTTTGGCTTCTTTGTTCTTAGTCCTGCTGAGGAGAAAGCAGTATACAGAGGGAAATGCTTACAGTGCTCTGGCCTTGGGAACCAGAAGATATGGCTGAGATCTACATAGCATGTTCTATCACATGCCAAGCACTGCGCCAACCCATCCCTCTGTACTAGGAAAGTCACCCAATCCCAACATATCCTGAGGATGCAAATGCCACTGTCCAACCTCCTCCTCTACATCCAGAGGAGGAAACAGAGACTTGAAATAGATTTGCTAGATTTAGTGATGATGAAGACAGGGTGTCTGGCCTCTAACCACTACCCTACTTCCCAGTGTAACTCTGCCAATGCAGATTAGAGTCAACCAATCAAGAACAACTGACATTACCTGAAATCGTATCACTCACGGGAGATGATGGTGCTGGGTGAGACAGAGAGGCTAGGAAAGACACAAGCAGAGTCAGGGGAGTCACCAAGTCACCTCTCTTCATCCTTTTAAACATCACAGGTAAGCCTGCTTATTTGAATTATTTGCTTGGGGAGGAACCAAAGCCAGATGTATCCCATCTGAGCATCTAAGAGTGACCCCGAGTCACCACCTGAGCTTCTGGATTCCTAGGTCCATTCTGTCCTGATAATGGATACTAGAATTTAATTTCTTTCCATTTCAGATAGTCACCTATATGAAGCATCTGTCTTACTAGTCGGTTTGGTTTTGTAATTCTTATTTTTAAATGAATTAAAAGTTGATCAATTACACA
The DNA here is from genome assembly GCA_902168325.1 of Peromyscus nudipes. NCBI lineage: Eukaryota > Metazoa > Chordata > Mammalia > Rodentia > Cricetidae > Peromyscus > Peromyscus nudipes. Next base: position 7,305 of record CABHPH010065528.1, on the reverse strand, counting down.
CAAGATCCCATGTAGTCCAGGTTAGCCTCGAACTTGCTGTCAATTTGCTGTGTAGCTGTCCTGTGGGTGCTGGAAACTGAACCTTGATCCTCTGGGAGAGCAGCCAGTGTTCTTAAGCATCTAGTCATATCCAGGCCCTATTAAATTTTTTTAAAAGATTTCTGATTCTGATAATGATTTCATTGTCACTGTGTATGGTGGTTTGAGCCAGAATGGCTCTCAGAGGCTCATGTATTTGAACGCTTGGTCCCCAGCTGGTGGAACTGTTTGGTTTTGTTGAAGGAGGTGTGTTCCTGGGGACAGGCTTTGAAGTTTCAAGAGCCTAAGGAATTCCCAGTTAGCTCAAACTGCTTCTATGGGTGGATCAAGATGTGAGCTCTCAGCTACTGCACCAGCACCATACCTATCTGCTGCCATGCTCCTCATAATGATCATGGACTCTAACCCTCTGGAACCACGAGCCCCAAATCAAATGCTTTCTTGTATAAGTTGTCTTCGTCATGCATGCTTTATCATAGCAATAGAAGAGTAACTAAGACACTGTGCTTGTGTTGAAGTGTGGTCTAGTCACAGCATGTGGCCCAGGCTCTCTGTTTAAGCTGACAAAGTTTGAAGTTTCCTCGGAAAAGGAACTCACATAAACAAAGAGTCAGATTAAAGGAAATGGCTATGAAAATCACACCTTGAGTAGCAGGTGGGTATGTTGGCACAGTGGCCTGGGGACTGTCCTAAATTCCCTTTCTGCTTTTTGTGTGGTGGGGCTGGAGGCTCCCAGAAGTGGAAAGTCACTAACCCATCAGAACCCAGCCCACCTGAGCAGATGACACCAGCATCCTCATGGTGGCCACAGTTGTGGGCAAACCAGCCACCGTGCAGACACTGCCACAGTCTGGCTTCCGTTCCCATGCACTCCACATCATCCAGGACAATGGGGCCCAGGCCTCGCTCAAAATGTGCTCGGCCAGTGGCTGCCACAGCTCCGCCACAGCCCAGCTGCTGGCACACCACCTGGGCATCTCTCAGGTCCCAGCTGTCATCACACACTGTACCCCAGCTGCTGTTGTAGTAGAGCTCCACGCGGCCTTCACATGGGTGGCTGCCATTGGCCAGTCTGAGCGCCACATCTGGAAAAGCAGACAAGCAGGGTCACCACCCTGAAGCTCCCCTTGGTTGATGAGCAAGTAAGGTAAGGAGGACATGTTCTCTGCCTTGGCTAGCTTTGAGGGCTCAGTCCTCACACTGGGGAGGGCACCTTACGGGTTACAGCTGGCTGCTGAGGACCTTGGGTTTGATACAATGTGATATTTGACTCAAGGGATGTTTTTTTCAACACCCCCCCACACACACACCCAGGGTTAATTTTATATTCCATAGAACCCAAAGAAGACTCTCAATAGCCTTTTATAAAGTGACGATATTGAGCATGTAAACACTGTCGCTCTACCATTTGCGAACTCATTATCAACATAGCTTTGAATAAAACAGGTTCTAACATGGGGCTGGCTGAGTCCCCTTTCTTCGAACGGTTCATGGACCTCTAACCTCAGAAGATGTGTGCATCTAAGTCCAGAGCAATGTGTTGAGCAAGAAGTCTCTCCAACTTACATCTCAGAAGCTGCAACTGACAAGAAGCTAGGGAATCACTCGCAAATCCCTAGCACCCAGTTGACTGAAGGTCCATCTGAGTTCAGTGCCACCACCAAGCAGGACCAGCGGCTGAAACGATGGAAGGACCTACCTCTGTCTTTCTCATCTTGCAACAGAGACTCATAAGATGCATAGAATCCAATGTTGGTGACAATGTCGTCACTGTGGAACACCACGCTCATGTGGCTCGAAGAAGACGTAAATACTGGGATTGTTTCTGAGCAGAATCTCCCCAGTGAAAATGATTCACTTTGTGGGCCATCAAAAATCTCAATGAAGTCGTAAGGGCAGCCATAGAAGTTTTCCATCCTGTGGATGAGATGGCGTCATTAAAGCTCCTTTCTGTGGCCCTTTTCTCAAGAAGTGACTTCCCAGATGGTAGCAGCAAGGGTCAGGTAAAGCTACTGCAAACCCATACCTCTTCCCACAGGTTGGAAGAAAAGGTTGACCTACTGATGTGGCCAAAGGTACCTTTCTATTTCTAATTTTTTTTTTTTAGTTTTGTATTGAAAGAAAGTATTTTCACACAATATGTTCTGCTCACATTTTCCCCCCACAGCTACTCCCACTCAGCCAACTCCATGTCCTTTCTTTCTCTCTTTAAAAGACAACCAAGCAAACAAAAACCAGGAAACACACACACACACACACACACACACACCACCCACAAAATAGAACTCAAAGTACACAAGCAAAACACCAACCAGACAAAAGAGATTCCCAAACAAAGCAATTTGAGACAAAAAGTCTACAAAAATACCTTTAAATTCATTTTCTTTTAATTTGTCAAAAGTTTTAATTCAGCTGGGCAGCAGTGGCATAGGCTTTTAAACCCAGCACTTGGGAGGCAGAGCCAGGCAGATCTCTGTGAATTCGAGGCCAGCCTGGTCTACAGAGCGAGATCCAGGACAGGCACCAAAACTACACAGAGAAACCCTGTCTCGGAAAAAAACACACAAAAAGTTTTAATTCAATAATATCTTTTCAATGTGTGCTATAAGCTCATGGAACATAATCATGGAACGTGATAATGATGGGTTTTGGTAAGAAGGAAAATCTCCCATGCCCACTGATCCACACTTTATTCCGCTTCCCAGAAGCAGTTCTTTTTCCTTCCACAGGTAGCTTGCACACGAAGGGTGGCAGATTTGGCAGTTGTCCACTGTTTCCTTGCACCTCATTCTGTAGCAATAGTCACTTATTCTGTGACAGTAACACGTGGCTGTACCAAAGTCGGTTTAGTGGATCTCCTGCAGATGGGCAAGTCGATTAATCCCAATCACTGTCACTGTGTGCAAGCTGCACACTCTCCTTGTTCTCACAGGACTTAAATTTCTGGGGTTTGTGTACTTACACTTTTGATCCATATTACAAGGCACTTCAAGGTACAGCCCATTTGGGAGAAGTTTAGCCTTTTAATATTTTTGTAATATTTATACATGCATGTACTATGTGCATTCAGACCTCCCCAATTCCTTCCTTGCCAATTCCTCCCCACGTTTCCTCCCAACTTTACATGCTGTCTCTCTCTCTCTTTTTTTAATTTTAGTTATTTTTACCTATTTGTTTATTTTGAGACAGGTCTCACAATGTAGCCCTGGCTGCCCTTAAACTCACAGAGATCTGCCTGCCTTTGCCTCTTAAATGCTGGGATAAAAGGCATATGCTACCACATCCATTTTTATTTTAAATTTGCTACCCACTGAATCCATTTAGTGCTTTCTGTACATGCATGGGTACGGGACCTTCTACAAGAGCGTGGGCAGCCTCTCAGGGCCTGCATCCCTGAAGAAACGTGGTTCTCACTCTCCCAGTGACCATCAATTGCCAACAGCTTCTCAGACAGGGGTGGGACTTCCTGAGCCCCTCCCTGGTGTGTGCTGGGATTTTGGCTGACTTGATGCTATGCAGGTCTTGTGCGTGGGGTTTCATGTTATGAGTTCGTGTGTGCCACGGCACCGCTATGTCTGGCGAAGAGGTAGTGAAACTGATGTGTGCATAGCCAAGTAACGGTAATTGTAAAAGCAGAAAGTATTTACTCACTTGACCACTTCAAAGGTGAGTCTGATGTGAGCACTAGTGTCCACTCGTATGTCCCAGGCACATACCACATTGGTGGGATATTTTTTAGGATACCAAGGACTGGAGAAGGAGCCGGAACTATTTGTGAGCAAACCACCACATTGGAAATTTTCATCTGTAAAAAAGTGAGGAAATCCCATGAGGAGACACCAACCTCTGATGCTTTTTGTTTTGTTTTATTTTTAGCAAGGTTAAGAGGAGATACATTGAAAGCAGAAGTAAAGAAAACAAGCTGAGTGTATGGGGTGCACGTCTATAATCCCAGCATTGGGAAGGCTGAGACAGGATCTCAAATATGAAGCAAGTATGAGCTGTAGATTCTGAAGAAAGACAACTATACCAACAAAAGGAAGTAATGAAAGCTTATGCTAGAGCTGCCTTTCCTTTTTTGTTTTGATGCATTTTTATCAGTTTGTGTGTGTGTGTGTGTGTGTGTGTGTGTGTGTGTGTGTGTGTGCACCTATGGAGGACAGATGGCACTGGATCCTTTGGAACTGGGGTTACAAGAAGTTGTAAGCCGCCTGATGTGGGTATTGAGAATAGAACTGAGGTCCTTTGCAAGAACAGCAAGTACTCTCTTAACTGATGAGCCATGCCACCAGCCAGAAAAAACAACAACAACAACAACAACAACAACAACAACAACATTTTTTGAGACAGGGCTTGAGTGGCTGAGGCTGACTATATAGCTGGAGGTGACCTTGAACTCCTGATATCATCCAGCCTCCACCTCCTGAATGCTGGAATCACGTGGAATGATGGCACGTACCATCATGACTTGTTTTATGCAATGCTAGGGACTGAGCCCAGGGCTTCCTGTGTACTAGACAAGCTCTCTTCCAACTGAGCTACACCCCCAGCCTCAGCATCAGCCTTTTGACAGATGAAGATCATTCCCTCTGTGACAGGGAAATGATAGCAGCTAGAACTGAATGGGCCTTATAAACCCAGGTGCCCGGGTAGGTTTACATGTGCAAACCCAGTATGCTGTGCAGTAGAACATATCAGTGATTCTCAATCTGTAGGTTGAGACCCCCACAGGGATCACATATCAGATATCCTGTCTATCAGATATTTATGATTCGTAACAATAGCAAAATTACAGTTTTGAGGTAGCAACAAAATAATTTTGTGGTTTGGGGTCACCACAACATGAGGAACTGTATTAAAGGGTGGCAATGTTAGGAAGGTTGGGGCTCTCCAACTGACTTTATTAAAAGAAATAATTGAGAGGCTGTTAAACTGATTCAAGATCTTAGTTCCTACATAAGCAAACCAAAGTCAACTCAGTATAGATTGTCATAACCAATTAGAAACTGCCAACTCACCTCTAACTAGGAACTTCCCACTCTATGATCCAAAGGAAGACATTGGCACACTTTCACCGAGCAAACATTGGCCTTGCCTCCAAGTTTGCCCTATCAAAGCCTGTCCTCTTGGTGAGGCCCCAAATGACCACAGCTTGCAGCTGCTCGATTCAAAATGGCTATCTGCTCAAAATAAATCCTTTAAAGTTCTAAGGCACCAAAGCTTATCTTTTAATAATTATATACAAGTTGGAGCGCAAATCAAAACCAAGGTCAATTATCCAGTTAGTACCAAACTCTTGGATTTGGTGTGAGATAGCTATAGACTCCTATGTAGCAGCTTCTCACATACCAGAAGAAGAAAGGGCATCAACCAGATACAGGATGAGTTAAAGTGGAAAGAGAAGCACATACAAGAGGAGCTGTAGTACCTGTCATGATGTCACCAGTGGAGTCTATGAAAATACACAGAGAAAAAAAAAGTCATGATCAAGAATTTGCATCTATATTTCATTGTTTTCTTAAAATACTGAAGACTATTGACCTTCAGAATCAATCATTCCCCTGCACTCAATGAACAGAGATGGCTCTGACTCTTAGGAGCTTGCACATTTGTACCTCAAGAATATGGAGGGGGCCACTACAGACAACCTGGAATTTCTGGTTCCTTGCTCCATCTAGAACCTCATGACATGATCATCACTGCCAGCAGTTGCTCCTCTCTCTACTGAACCAGTAGCCACGAGATTTCCTCTCTGGTGGATCTGAACCCTTCCCTTACTCTCCCTTATCTTCTCACCCTCTGCAGCAGTCCGGTCCCACCATCTTGACAACTATAATAGACGTTAGTGCCTTTGTTCATTAGAAATCAGAGTATCTAATCGAGTTATCCTATCCAGCCCCAGAATGGTCGCTGGGATGTTCTCCCATGAGGGCCCTGACAACTGAGTGTTGACAGACAGTACCTGCTGGTCCTTGGCTTGGTATGTCGTCAGCACCTATTCAAAGTCAAATGTGAGTGTGAGAGACAGATTAAATCAGGAGGTCACACGACTCCCTATAAACATCAGGCTCTTGGTTTAGGATCAGACATGCTCTGTTTGGACCATTGGAAAAGTAGAAGTAAAACTCATCCAGGCCAGTGAAGGAATCAGTGAGCCGGAGTGAGGGAGCACACTATCTATACCCTTGTGGTTAAGGTACAGCATGGTGTTTGTTTGATTTTGACCAGTCACTGGGCCAACAGAGCCTCTGTAACAGAGATGAGCTCAGTCTTTAACCCAGGACCTCAGCCAGGCAATACTTAGAGAACATGGCCCTGCATGTGGTGTTGGATATGCCTTTGAGGACCTGATCAGCTGAGTACAGATGCTATGGTCTCTACTTTCCTGGAAGCTGTGGGTATGAACTGAAAATTCAGATGCTCTGGTTGTAGGACAGTTCAGCATTCACAGAACATTTGGTGGGTACTGGGCTATTACCAGCACCCACGCATGCCAGGCCAGGTATACGTCTGCTAATACTGACCATTTATATAACTGCTATTTTGAGCACTTTACAGGTGCCAGAACCTAAGATCGAAAACTATCTTTTAAATAAATTGACTTAAAAATTGGCACAAATCCCAGCGCTCATTGCTGACTGCTTGCCTGCTGGTACTGACATCTCCCTTCCCAATGGCTGGGGGTTGGCGAGGCTCTGTCTCTGAGATGTGGTGTAAGCCATGCCACTCACCTGAGCAGACCACGCTGGCATCCTCGTGGTGCCCACAGTTGTGGGAGAACCATCCGTGGTGTGTGCATTGCCACACCTTGGCTTCATCCCCCATGCACTGCACATCGTCCAGCATGATATGGCCCATGCCTCTATCAAAGTAGCTCTCAGCTGGGGCTGACAAGGCCTTACCACAGCCCAGCTGCTGGCACACCACCCTGGCATCTGTCAGGTCCCAGCTGTCGTCACACACTGTGCCCCAGGTACCATTGTAAGAGATCTCTACTCGGCCCTCACACCTGTGGCTGCCGTTCACCAGTCTCAAGGCCATACCTAGGAGTGGAAAAATAGGTGCTTCTGAGATGCGGCATTGTCCTCATAGTCTAGGATCATCTGCAGGTTGAAAAATGTTCTCCGTGTTGGACCCTAGGAGTGGCCCTGTGACCTGATTCCCTAAAACAGTCTTGCTTTATGATGCCTGCTGATTTTTTAAAACACCTCTCTCTCTCTCTCTCTCTCTCTCTCTCTCTCTCTCTCTCTCTCTCTCTCTCTCTCT
>CABHPH010065525.1:0-13550 GCA_902168325.1 Peromyscus nudipes | reverse complement strand
CAGGGTTTCTCTGTGTAGCTTTGTGCCTTTCCTGGGACTCACTTGGTAGCCCAGGCTGGCCTCGAACTCACAGAGATCCACCTGGCTCTGCCTCCCAAGTGCTGGGATTAAAGGTGTGCACCACCACCGCCTGGAGCCATCTGCACCCTTATTCAAGGGCCCCATCTACCTTTCCTGATGGAAGTTATACTAGCCAAGGCCCACTGTAAGATGGCTCACAACCCAACAGCTGGCTATCCAACCAACTAGTCATCAACAGGAAACAAAGGCCTAAGGTCAAGAGTGGTCCCATAAAGCACTCTTCCTTAGTTGGAGATGCTGTGAGAAAGCCACCTGCCAGAAATTACCTGGACAGGAGCAATACCTTTCTCCCCTTTGTAACTTCATCTATTTAGGAAAAAAAAAAAACCAGAGACATTAGAATCAGAAACACAAACTCTTTCCAAAGTGTTAAGCAATATGTGTACAAAGGCCCCAGCGTGGCCCGAAGTCTAGACAGCTGTGTCAAACTAGCTCTGCTTCTGAACAACTGAAACCATCTCTGTGCAAAGTCCAGACACAGGAAGCCATGTTCCCTGCGAACATCCAAACAGCTTCATTATTGTTTAACTACCCAAATGCTCCAATAGTCTTACAAGTTCAAAATCTCATACAACTAAACAATCAATCAAACCGGAATGAAAAGCATACACAAAGAGAATTTTTTACCCAGCCCCAAACAGACACCGATTTGGACATTACAGCCATACAATGACTAACACTTCTTGCCACAGTTCTTACACAGGACAGCTGGAAAGCAGCACAGATGAAGTGCCTCAGACTACACACCTCCAAATTTCATTTTCTGGTCTCTGTCTTTCATTTGTTGGTGGTGAGTTACACATGACAGGCCAAGAAGTTAGAAATGAAAGTACTTGGTCAAAAGAGCTGACTAGCCTTCTGATACAGTTCTTCTACCAATTTACTCTTAAATACATCAAAGGTAATGTCCCTCACCTAACTCTCACATTGCATTTTATGGTTCTGACCTACAAAGTCCCCAGGTGATAGACCATCTCTCCTCAGAAAGGAAAAGGAGTCTCACTTGGTTGCTACAGTTACAGGTAGCACTGGAGAGAAAATGTCAGACCCACAGCATCAAATTCTTCAGATATCCTCAGAACCACCTACAACAATGCTATTCAAAGTGTAAGCAAGACTCATGAAGAGAGAGAAAATCATGTAAACACTTAAGATATTTTCACAGCACTTTGACACTGCTGTGACATTCAAGCCCGTGGTTTTTCTGTTCATTTTTCCTCTTATAATTTACAAAAACATTGACAACAGATGAGGGTCGGGGGTAGGGGGAACCCTTTACAAAGCTGGCCCTTCACCACAGTTTAAGACATGCTAGCTTTTTTCTCTCTTTTTTTCCTCATACACTTATTTTTTTGTTGTTGTTATTCTTACTTTGTGTCTAGATGTTTTGCCTGCATGTATGTCTGTGCACCACATGCATGCCTGGTGCCCACAGAGGGCTTCAGATGCTCTGGAACTGGAGTTACAGAGGGTTGTGAGCTGCCCTGTGAGTGCTGGGAACCAAACCGAGATGAGATCCCTCTAGAACAACAAGTGCTGCCAACCTCTGAGCCATGTCTCCAGCCCCATCCACTAACTTTCCCCACCACTAAGGGCCAGCTGGTCATTGCTGTTATGAAGGGATCAAAGCGCCCTTGCTCTCACAACCTCACGGCTTGTGCCATACAGCACAGAAGGCGGGAAGGAAGCATGCTGCTGTAGTATCGGGAAATAGCCCCCATCAGGAGACAGACAGACCCGACTCCAGCCCTTTGTTTCTCTGTGCCCTCACTCTCTCCTCTATAAAGAAATCAGCACTTCTCAAACTTTTTCATTTTTTGTTTTGAACATGTGAGGTTTTTTATTTTTGTTTTTTTGTTTTGTTTTGTTTTTTTCTCCCTCACAGATATACCTTCTCCAAGTGGGAACCAGAGATTAGCTGTATCAGACAGAATGCTACCAATTCACTTCCATGCACCTAGATGCCACAGGCCTGGGCTAGAAACAAGGAATCTGTTTAGGGTCTCAGTATGTAATCCTAGCTAACCTTGAACTCAGAGCTCTGCCTGCCTCCACCTCCTGAGTATACTGGGATCAAAGGGGCTGGAATCTGCATTTAAAAAAGATCTGATGAAAACTAAAATTCGAGATACATAACCTCACTAAACTCTAGGAATAAAAACACACAATGTTAGCCAGATGGTGGTGATGCATGCCTTTAATCCCAGCACTCAGGAGGAGAGGCAAGTGGATCTCTGTGAGTTCGAAGCCAGCAGGGTCTACAAAGGGAGTTCCAGGACCGCCAGAGCTACACAGTGAAACCTGGTCTCAAAAAAACAAAAAACAAAAAACAACAACAAAAAAAAGAAAACAAAAAGGTGCAATGTCTGTGCTATCTCCGATAAAGATGTTATAGTCAGCATATTAAATAGTACACAAAGTATGTTTTACTACTTTGATATTTAAAGTATGTTGTAAGTAGCAAATTCCACGCCAGCCTGCCCCCCTTTTCAAAAGTGATGCTTGGTTGGGGGAGGTTAAATACATAGCTGTAATCTCAGTTCTTGGGAGTCTCTGGTAGGACAATGGAGAGTTAGAAGGCCAGCCCTAGTGAGACCTGGCCTCAAAAACAAACATTTAGCTACATGTCACAGCATCAAAACCTGACTTGACATGATCTTCAGAACTCTTTAAATTTGTCCTACTTTCTCTCAGAACCAGAAGAGGGATGGGTATGGGTGTGTGTATGGGTGTGTGTGTGTGTGTGTGTGTGTGTGTGTGTGTGTGTGTACATACATACATTCATACTGCTGGGAACCAAATCCAGGGTTTCCCATGTGCTAGGCAAGTGCTCTGCCTCTGAACTAAACCCAAGTTCTAGAGGATTTTTTCACCTTAAGAAATTTCATTTTATTTATTTATTCAATGTGAATGTTTTACCTACATGTATGGATGTGTACCACATGCATGCCTAGGTTGGTTGTGAGCTACCATGTAGGCACTGAGAACAGCAAGTGCTCTTAACCACTGAGCCAGCTCTCCAGTCCCTGTACTTTTTTTTTTTTTTAAGTATTTGTATTTCTAAAAATATTTTCACTTTTGATACTGGTTTTGGAAGTTTAAGGCAGGTGTGGTGGTGCGTACCTGTAACTAAAGCACATGGGAGGTAAACTTGGAGGAAAGCAAATAGGGGGAGCTACAAGTTCAAGGCCATCCTGGTCTACAGCAAAACCTGCCTCAGCAAGCAAAACAAAATGTGGAGTTGTGGGGAGAAAGAGGGAGGGACGGAGGAAAAGGAGGAGAGGCAGGGAGGGGGAGAGAGAAGAGAAGAGAAAGAAAAATCCCCTCAGACACTGTCAAGGGCTGACTTAGGAGTCTGGTGAAAGCCGTCTGAGGGCACTGACCATGCACTGCGGTACTTGCTGGGCTCAGTCACTATTCCACAGGCTGCTGGTCTACACCGGTGTCAGCATCGCAACACTGGGGAACACTGAGCTGGGCCTGTCACCGGGAGTGTTCAGTCCAACCGTATGACCAAAGGTGACCATAGAAAGTAGAGGGCCTTTTGTCAAGGTCTCTAGAACGATTCCGCCTCCCCTCTTCTCACCCACTTAGTAAACGCCTACACTCTGACCCAGACTACAACAGCCCTCTACGACAGTTCTCCCAGTGGTCGGATGATAGTGTTGCCCAAAGTGCAGAATTAGGTGGGCAAAGTTTCTCTTTTTTTTTTTTTTGTTTTTGTTTTTGTTTTTGTTTTTGGAGACAGGGTTTGTCTTAGGGTTTCTATTGCTGTGAAGAGACACCATGACCATGGCAACTCTTATAAAGGAAAACATTTAATTCGGGTGGCTCACTTACAGTTCTGAGGTTAGTCCATTATCATCATGGCAAGGAGCATGGTGGTGTGCAGGCAGACATGGTGCTGGAGAGGAGCTGAGAGTTCTTACATCTTGACTCCCAGGCAACAGGAAGTGGTCTCAGAGTCACACTGAGCAAAGCTTGAGCAAAAGAGACCTCAAAGCCCGCCCCCACAGTGACAAACTTACTCCACCAAGGCCACACCTCCTAATAGTGCCACTCCCTTTGGGAGGCCATTTTCTTTCAAACCACCACAGGGTTTCTCTGTGTAGCCCTAGCTGTCCTAGAAATTGCTCTGTAGACCAGGTTGGCCTTGAATGCACAGAGATCCACCTGCCTCTGCCTCCTGAGTGTTCCTGGGATCAAAAGTGTGAGTCACCACTGCTTGGCAGATTTTCTTTCCCACCCCCTTGCATATATATAATTTTAGCCTCTCTATTCCAACAAAAATCCACACTGTCCAAACAATGGCTACATAGCTACAAAAACCAGAGAACCACACTAAATACTCCTTAGAACAGCTGGACTTCCACTGGCCCACCTGTTGGAGGGCTAGAAGACACTGCTCTTTCCCCAAGCTGGTACATTCACCCAGCGTTTTCAAATACAGCTAGCTCATGGTCTAGTTCCATGGTTAAGGGAGGCTACAACCCAACCTAACTGACTCAAGACCTGGGGGAGCCTGGAAACCAACGGACGGAGGATGAGGCAATGGTTATTTCCAAAGCAGGTATCTTAGTCTTAGTCATGACTGAGTAAAAGGGGAAGAAAAATAGGGGGTGGAGGACACATTTTATGATACAGTGTGTTGACTCATATTGTCACTAGGTCAGTGTGTTCAAGAGAGATCATCCCAAGCCTGGAACGTTTCCAAAACAAATGAGGTAAAACAAGAAAGTGGGGTGGGGGAGGGGTGGGGGGGAAGGCTCTTTCTTTTCTTTCAAATCTATTAACATAACCCAGCAAATAAACAATGGTGGGCAGATTACTAATGAACTACCCTTGACCACTCAGGGGCCAGCAGAGCCTCCAGCTGGCCTGACTGCTGGACACCTGTAGGGATGGCTAGGCAGCAATTCCTTAAGGAGGATCCGGACAGTTACAATGCTCGAGCAAACCCTACTGGTTCAAATGGATGATTCCCCTCCCCTTGGAGGGAGCCACGTTCTGAGTGGTGGGACCCACTAGTCCTGAGGGCTCCACATCCCAGAGGCAGTGAAGCCGTTGTCTTCCCTCACCAGGGTAGTCAAGCGTGAATGCTAAACTAGGAGACAACGAGGTTAGCAGCCAGCCTGACAAAGTCAAGTAATACCCATCCAGTGAAAGCCAAAATTCACAGCTACCAGGCTGCGGCAGGGCCATCACCTGAACCCACAAGGTGGAGACCAGCCTGGCAGCATCATAAAGCCTAGTCTCCGCCCCAACCCCCTCCAAAACTTCCACTGTGCTCCTCTAGAAAAGCTGCTGAGACAGCAGAAAAGCTGTGCTGTCACCTTTACATTGGAGGGCAATGGAGAAATGACCAGACCAAGGTCACTTTTCAGTTCCAATAAATAAAGCAAATAAAGGTTGGCACTTTAGCACAGATAAAAACCCGTGTAGGTCATAACCACGATAGCAGCCTGGTGGGACTCTCCCTAGGAACCCCGTAGGAAATTAAGTGAGGATCAGAATAATTAAATGTAAAGCCTCCTTGAGAGCAAGCTCAGTTGCCGAACACTCAAAGCCATTTCTGTGAAACATACAGGAAAATTATGAAAGGATTTACCGGGCTTCACAGCCTTCCCACTTCCCCATCAACTTTACAAGTGCTATGATCTAAAAGGAACAGACCGACCCTTCAGGGAGAGAATTAAATACGACGGCTTATCAGAGAGAACCACTCCCGTCTTCAGGCCGTGAGACAGTCCTGTACTCATGTAACTGTGATATACTTAAGAGTCTCCAAAAATTACACACATTTCCTCAAAAGAGATGTAGGGAAAAATATAATCACGGGGTAAAAGGCCAAACCTTGTCTCTGCTGAATGCTCAAATAGCCAATTATGTGTCTTAATACATTAATTCTATACAGAGAAGAAGACTATTACAGGCAAGTTGAATAAGACATCTTAAAAAATGTACCCTGGGGCCTAAGTCCATTCAACTGACAGTAAAATCACCCTCAAAAAAGCAGTTTTATGCAACATCTAGTATTTTAATTTTCCAGCTGCCAACAGGAATGTATAAAGGAGCAGAAATTAAACTAATTATGTCAGCGCTCAGTGAACAAAACTTTAATTGTATTACACACTAGACAACTACTGAACAATACAAAGGCCCTTAAGGGTAGGGACTTCTACAGAATATAAATGATTCCCAGTCAATATGACAGAAATTAGTCTGTTTAGGCAGTGAACAGATTCATAGGTCACATGCAAAAATTCAGCCGATACAATAATCCAATATAAAAAATAAATACATCGTGTAAGGGGGGACACAGTCTCCAATGGTTCTAAATCACCCATGATTTCCATATGCTGTATCATTAGTAGGCCCTCGGAGCCGCTTTGTGCTAATCAGCTTCTTTAACACCCTACCCACAAAAGAGCCTATTCATTTCGCTGGGAGACAGGTGTTAGCAAACCAGCAGCCGCCTTCTGCCTCTAGTTCCAGGAGCCCAGCCTGTAATCATCACGGCAGGATCAGCAAGTTGAAAGGAAGGGCGGCGCGGAAGAAGGAAGAGCAGGGAAAGAAAGGACAAAGACCCAGAGAAAGGGAAACATGGGAACAAACGAATGCCAGGCACTACTGAACAGGGCCACCCTCAAAGCCGGCTAGCCTAATTTGAGTTTCTGGGCTACTGTCCAAATATACCAAGCAGAATTTGGATAATGTTATTAATTTATTACTGCAGGTAGTAATTCTGGGCACATGCCAACACTCCACTATTTCAAAAAAAAAAAAAATTAAAGCACTGCTAATTGTCCTGTGGTTTCATTTTTCTCACCCATACTCTCTGGTTCTTTTCTTTTTTGTTTTTTCAAGACAGAGTTTCATTGTATAGCCTTGGCTGTCCTGAAACTAGCTCTGCAGACCAGGCTGTCCTCGAACTCACAGAGATCAGCCTGCCTCTGCCTCCTGAGTGCTGGGATTAAAGGCATGAGCCACCATCACCACCCGGATAATATCTAGTTCTTTAGTCCTTGCTCCTCTGTATACTTCCTAGAAGAGCTAACTGGGTTTCCTTCCTACAAAGATCTAAGACACAGGCTGGATTTTAACAGGTACCTTAGCTAGCTAGGCATGGTATGCTTTTATAATCCCAGCTACTGGAGAGGCTGAGGCAAGAGAATGACAAGTTCAAAACCAGGCTGGACAACTATCTCAAACAGATGATGATAACTATCTTAGGGTTACTATTGCTGTGAGGAAAGCCATAACCAGAAGCAACTTGGGGGGGGGGGGAAGGATTTATTTCACTCACAGCTCCATTTAACAGTTCATCATCAAAAGCAGTGAGGACAGGAACTCAAGCAGGGCAGGAACCTGGAGGCAGGAACTAAAGCAGAGGCTATGGAGGGGTGCTGCTTACTGGCTTGCTTCTCATGGCTTCCTCAGCCAGCTTTCTTATAGAACCCAAGACTACCAGTCCAGGAGGACCCCCATCCACAAAGGGCTGGGCTCTCCACCATGAATCACTAATAAAGAAAATGCTCTACAGGCTTGCCTACAGCCTGATCTTAGGGAAACATTTTCTCAATTGAGGCTCCTTCCTCCCAGAAGACTTTAGCTTGGGTCAAGTTGACAAAAAACTAGCCAGTACAATGACTAACGATGACAGCAGCTCAGCAATTAAGAGCACTTGTTGCTCTTACAGAGGACCCAAGTTTGGTTCCTAGCACCCACATGGTGGCTTACAACCATCTGTAACTCCAGCTCCAGGAGATCTCACACCTTCTTCTGACCTCCATGGGCACCAGACATGCACATGGTGCACAGACATACATGCAGACAAAATACTCATCATATAAAGTAAATAAATCTAAAATGTATACATAAGTAAATAAGTAAAAAGAGGGTTAGAAATGAAGCTCAGTGGAACAGCACTTGCCTAGCATGTTTGAGGCCTTAGGCTGACACTCCAGGTGTTCCAGGTACCCCTTAGGAGGCAGAGGCACAAGAACTGAATTCTAGGCCAGCCTGCATTATGCAGTAAGACGCTGTGTGTCTGTCTGTCTGTCTGTCTGTCTGTCTGTCTCTCTCTCTCTCTCTCTCTCTCTCTCTCTCTCTCTCTCTCACACACACACACACACACACACACACACACACACACACACACAAATATGTTAGTGTAAAGCCAATCACGGTGCAATCCCAGCATTTATGAGGAAAACCAAAGCAAGAAGGATCAACAGAGACCAGGCAAGGTATGGTAGTGCACGTCTTTAATCTCAGCACTAAGAAGACAGCGGCAGGTGGAGCGCGTGAGAGCAGCCTGGTCTACACAGCAAACTCTAGGCTAGGCCAGGGCTACACACAGTGACTTTCTCCAAGAAAACCACAGAAGCCATCTTGGTCCATGTAGCAAAACCTTATGCCCTACACTTTGAAACCATCTTTTCAAACCCAAAGGCTCTCCAACTGCTTCCGGCACACAGCCTAGTGTGGGAACCACTGGTGCAGGGCACGGATACGGACCTAGGTATTGATGACATAAACCTATACACATGTGCACAAGAAGATAGTTTTATCAGCTGTACATCAAGTCCGATGGAACCTTGAAACTGGGGTTCACGTCTCTGTTTTCTTAATATTTTAAAGACTGAAATGGAATACAATGAATTCTCAAGGAATGGCTGCCTTCTGGGACCTTCTTACAATCAACAAGCTGTAAGGCTAAAAGCGACACTAAACATGATGTCCCTTTGATGGCTCAGGAGACTTCAGGATCTCCCAAAGCCACCGGGTATTGCACGAATCCTAAATGGCCTTATAATAAAGAACCCGGAGCCAGATATTGGAGTAAAGGCTGAAAAGAACAAGCCACTAGAGAAACTCTCACCGCTACTGAATCCTCAGGCCGAACGGAAGGTGAGATCCTATCTCCACGAATCCTCTGACTGAAAGCCTCTGAGTCCTCAGCCAAAAGGCACTAACTAATTCCTGTCTCCTCACGTCTTATATGCCTTTCTCCACCCAGCCATTTCACTTCCTTCCTAGTGCTCGGATTGATGGTGTGCGGCTTCCAAATACTGTTAGCAAAGGCATGAGATCTCAAGTGCTGGGATTAAAGGCCTGTGACTTCCAAGTACTGGGGTTAAAGGTGTGCGCCACCACAGCCTGGCTCAGTTTCTCTCCTAGACCGAA
Organism: Peromyscus nudipes; assembly: GCA_902168325.1. Taxonomy (NCBI): domain Eukaryota; kingdom Metazoa; phylum Chordata; class Mammalia; order Rodentia; family Cricetidae; genus Peromyscus; species Peromyscus nudipes. The sequence goes on along the minus strand of CABHPH010065525.1, from coordinate 4,280 downwards.
TCAATCTCATGTAGTCTAGACGGATCTCTGCCTCGTGCTGGAGTGCTAGGATTAAAGGTGTGTGCCACCAGTGCCTGGCCTCTATGTTCAATCTAGTGGCTGGCTCTGTCCTCTGATCCTCAGGCAAGCTTTATTTGATAGACAACATATCACAACTGGGTCAACATTCACCGCTATGAACTAGTCACTGTACTGGCAAAACCAAAAACAAAAAGATGTATTTTAAGAAGGCAGTCTAGGAGCTGGAGAGATGGCTCAGAGGTTAAGAGCACTGACTGCTCTTCCAGAGGTCCTGAGTTCAATTCCCAGCAACTCCATGGTGGCTCACAACCATCTGTAACAAGATCTGGTGCCCTCTTCTGGCCTGCAGTCATACATGCTGTATACATAATAAATAAATAAATCTTAAAAAAAAAAAAAGGCAGCCTAATCCAATGAGATAAAACTAAAGGGACATCTAAATGAGCTGCCTCGATATACAAAGAGAAAAAAAATACAAAGAGCATATTTCCTCTTTTAATCTTCATATGCATACTTTCCATCTTTTAATCCATAGAACAATCCCATCAGATACTTTCATTTTTTAGATTAAGATAATAAAGCTCAGGGCTGGAGAGATGGCTCAGCGGGTAAGAGCACTGGCTGCTCTTCCAGAGGACCAGGTTCAATTCCCAACACCCACATGGCAGGCAGCTCACAACTGTCTTTAATTCAAGTCCCAGTAGATCTGACTTCCTCACAAAGACATGCAGGTCAAACACCAACGCATATAAAATTTTAAAAATTTTTAAAAAGAAAGAAAATAAAGCTCACAGAGGTTCAGTAATTTCCCTAAACTCATGTAGCCATGAAATGAACAGCTGGGTTTCAAAACTAGGTTATTCCATTTCTTAAACCCAAGTTTGATTCCTTAGTATATCTAGTGCCTAATGCTGTTTTAACTAAGCTCCTTCTAGGCTTGAGCAACTTTTCTTCTTCCCAGGAACTCAGCACAGAACCTGTGACTAAAATTTCCTGACAATTTACTAAGCACCCATTATTAATTTCAGTAAGAGCTTCAGCCATGAGAAACAAAATAACCAGTATGTTGGTTTTATTTTAAAATCTTACACAAAAGCCCCAGGCATCTCTGCCATCCCACACTGATCATAACTACATTCCACTACCCATTCAAACCTCCAGTTGTTTCCACATTATCGTTCATTTGTCCACTCAGGGGATAAAGAGAGCTACTTTCACCAAAAACCCTCCCTCATGACTCCCAGTAGATAATGCAGTAGAGGGGCCTTGCTGTAAAGCAATGAATATAAAAGTCATAAAAGCTTTTTGTTTATCTGTCACAACTAGGAAATGGGCTATTCTAGCAAACCAAACATCCCGGAAAATATCACGATGTTATCAGAGAGACGGCCAATTTACAAAGAATTCAGTGCATCCCATTTCAATTTTTAAAATGTTAAACCAGGAGGGGGGTTGGGGGAAGTGGTGCACACCTTTAATCCCAGCACTCAGGAAGCAGAGGCAGGCAGATCTCTGAGTTTGAGGCCAGCCTGGTCTACACAGCGAGTTCCAGGACAACACAGAGAAACTATGTCTTGGGGGAAAAAAAAGTTAAGAAAGCAGAAGTGAACTCCAATTTTCAAAGTTCCATAGGACTTGATATATGTTATGCTTTTATTGTACATATTTATATACTTATAAATACATGTGTTCATACTAATGGACTACAACAGTGGTTCCCGAACTAGGCTGCACCTCAGAAGCAGTTGGAAAGCCTTTTGGAAATCAGATGGTTTCAAAATGTAGGCCATCATCCAATGAATCAAAACCTCCAAAAGGTGCGGCCCTGAGATCAGCCTCTTTCAAGAATGCCTGGGTAACACACTGAACCTCTCAAGGAGTGGCTGACTTCTGGAACTCCTTACAATAAAACAAGGTTGAAAGCTACACTGAAAATAATATGACCTTCCTTTGATGGCTCAGGAGGCTTCAGAGTTTCCCAGTACCACTGGGTCAACACTCACCAGTACGGACTAGCCATTGTACTGGCAAAACCAGAAAGTAAGGAAAAGTTTAACACAGATTTCCTAATGGCAGAAAGCTGGAAAAACCAGCTTCTGTTTTACTGTCAGACTCAAAGAGCTGAGTTTCTCCCAGAAGAAATGCATATTTTTATGCTTGCTTTGTAAAAGGGAAATGTTTTTAAAACATGTAGGACTCTTAACCAACCGCTTAGCTCCACTTCAGATGTAAACAGGCTCCAAAAATATGGAATATTCAGCCTGAATAAAAGCAAAGAAGGAACTTCGTGACCATCTTACGGAAGAGAAAAGATAATGGGTTTAGACTAAGATCAGCTTAACAGAATTAGTTGTGACCAACTGTCCAGAGTCCAGCAACTGTTAAGTCCTGGGGACAGGGCGGGCTAAGGACAATAAACACAAGAGGTCAATTCCTACCTATCTGAGATGACCTTTATGTGACCCTGAGAGCCCAATTGGTTTTAGGATTTTAAAATTCCACGGCTCATATAAAGTCACAAAACGAGAAAGGAACTGGAACATTTCCCTGTTAAAGAATGGGAGTCCGTGCCTGCATATGAAAAGATGGCCCTTACAATTGCCCAAATCATTCTTCAATAGACGTCAGGTAATTATCAGTAGCCAAACAAAGATAACCAAGGAGTTATGGCTGTAGTTCCTTGGTACAGTGTGTTTACTATGTGCAAAGCCACCTCAGTTCCACCCCTTACCAGACCACCATCCCGCCCCCCCCCATAGTGCTAATAACCAGCAACCATCACCTCCAAAAACAAAACAAAACAAAACAAAGCAGTCCCTCCCTTGAGACTTTACTAGCAGCAATCTGAACCATCTATCCTCAGCAAACTCCGAATGAGACTCCAACTCTAGACTGTAGAGTTGAGACTCCAGAGCAGTTAATCTTTCTCTTTCCTCTCCAAACATAAACGCATTTGCTGCACAAGTTGGGTGTCAAAATCCCTCACCTGCCATTAAAATAACAGCTGTATTAAAGATTCTACGATAGGAATAAAAACCATGTACTTAGCTCCCTCCCCAACATTCCTTACGTTTATGTAGATGCTGTCAGAAAGTAGCAGGTAGCACCCAGAGCCAGATGCGGCTGCACTGAACTTCACGAGGCTCATGTACTTGGAAAAGAAGCCATCTTTTTGTTAACATTGCTATTTGTTAAACTAGTTCACGAAAATCTCTTTAAGAGGCATTTCTCTGAGATGGTACTAAACGCTTAGGTCAACTGGCTGGGTGAATAGTGAGCCTGAGAAGAGTTAAGCTTTCTGAGAAGTTTCTCTTTTTTTATTATGATTTTAGCAGTTGGTTAAACTGGACTTCGCAACTAAACCAACATTAAAGTGAGTGTGTGTCCCCTATTACATGGGCATCTTTGGATACCATCAAGTTACTAGTTAGACCTGCACATCAATCGGCTACTGTTCTCCACACTACCCAACCGTTCTCAAAGGCAAGACTACCTATAAATAGCCAGGCGCTGGTGGTACACACCTTCAATCCTAGCACTCAGGAGGCAGAGGCCAGCCTGGTCTACAGGGTGAGTTCCAGGACTGCCAAGGATACACAGAGAAACTGCCTTGAACCTCCCCCCCCCCCCCCCCCCCAAAAAAAAGGAAAAAACAACCAAAAACTTGTAAATAAATACACCACAACTTTTGAACTGTACTCTGGAATCCAGAATTAGCAAATATGAAAAAAAAAAAGTTTCAGAAACACTTGCCTGCCACTATCTATTTCTTTGAATGTGAAAGAATGTGGGGGAGGGGGGAGGGAAGAATAAATAAGTTGCCAGAAAAGAAATATCATGGCCAACTTCAGTCCTAGAACTCTACAAACTCGGCCCAGGACCAAGTCCCCTCCCATTCCTAGAAAAATGCCACAAAACTCAAACAGCCTTGCCACATTTCAGAACACTAGACTGTCGTGGCGAGACATAAGGCTCTCAAAAAAGGGGACAGGGAAGTCTCTTGGTTCTCCAAGCCACCAGCCAAAACATGCAGAAGGAGCTCACTGCTTTCTTAGAAGGCCACACGCACCCCGGGGTGTTTGTTCACGGCCTTTAACCAGGGTACAAGTGAGAGTCGTGGGTAAAGTCCCATTTCCGAGCTAAAAATAATCTTCCTCCGTGGTGGACAGAGAGGAACGTGGTACTCTTCCTTGATTACACAACCAGCACCCACACACATACACCCCCAAAATGACAGCCTAACACAAAAAGGAGAAATA